>JAKJJM010027788.1:0-10374 GCA_021901965.1 Pipa carvalhoi | reverse complement strand
ACAGTGAAATTGTCACTTATAACATGAAAGTGAGAAGATGACCAAGATAGGATAGAACCATCACCGGGAAGGGATCCACCAAGGGCCCCCCTAGTGCCAATGCACTTACCAGATCCAATCATTTTAAAGCGTAATCACAATGGAAGGATTTTCATATGAAAATATTGTATAAAAGTCCTCCAGAAATGTGTGCGTGCAATCAATATGCAATAAAAAAGGTCAAGGTTTAATAACCATTAAAAACACATCTATTAAAAAAATGTAGTGACTTACAATTCAGACTAAAAATGACAGCTGTGAAAGGTACTCCAAGGTAAATGCTCTTGGTTCATTTGGATTCAGCAAACGTTTTTCTCCTGAGGAAGCCAGTTGAGCTGGTGAAACGCATTGAGAGTACCTGCTTTTCATATCCAGTTAGAGTACCTTTCACAGCTGTCATTTTTAGTCTTAGTTGTAAGTCACTACATTTTTTTAATAAATGTGTTTTTAATGGCTTTTAATGCCTTTCTACAAAAGAGTGTACAGTGCCAGTCACAAATGGAAGCCTCCCACCTTCTGCAGCACATAAGTTAAATAAAAAATGTTTTTTCAGCTTCCAAAACAAGTGAGGTTACTTGGCAAGTCAAGTAGTGTTTCAAGGAAAGTGAAAGCCTCCTTTAGTTGGTTTCTACATGTGTATTTAAAGTACATCCCTGGTTGAGAAATTTCCATCAGGCATGGAGAAATTCAGATGCTGGATGCTCTGAAGAACACTTTAATACATAGCTGAATTATGTGTAACTGGAACTACAACTGTGAGATTATATGTAAGCCTCTATAACTTCTAGTAAAGGATACCATAGGTGTTGTTTAACCTAAAAATAGGGGGCATGTGCCCCAGGTCTCTCTGACAGTTTACATTTTTTCTTTTTTCAAATGCTTTCAAAAAGACTTAAAAAAGAAGTAAAGTCTCCTAATAAATCACATATGTTCATTTAGCCTATATGTCAGCAACACAA
This sequence comes from Pipa carvalhoi, assembly GCA_021901965.1. Classification (NCBI taxonomy): domain Eukaryota; kingdom Metazoa; phylum Chordata; class Amphibia; order Anura; family Pipidae; genus Pipa; species Pipa carvalhoi. Next base: position 9,376 of record JAKJJM010027788.1, on the reverse strand, counting down.
TAAACCCACAGTCTTTCCCTTCCAAACCACATGCTTGATTATTTCTACTTATTTTGCTTGCTTTTTTTACTGCATGCATTATTTCATAAGTACATGACAGCTACTGTGACATTAAGCTCCAGTTTAATTGACCATGTGACATTCCTCAGCCAGTCAAACACTATGTTTGATGATGTGTCTGGATTTATTAACATATTAATGAGGATCCATGAGCTACTAGCACCAGCAGATTTTTATAAGATAATACTACAGCCCAAAGGTACTGATTCCTATCAGTTATGATGTGGGTACATTAGTTCTTCTTTAAATGATTATGGAGATGTCACTATCTGTGTGTAGAATGAAGAAACAGAGCCCAAGCTTAGCACAGGTAATGAAAGAAGAATTGAGACTGTTGAGACTGCTGTCATGTCCAGCTGTGGGCCTATACAGATCTAATGGAAACCAGACAACACTCCATAATTTCTACAAAGAAAGGCAAAACAAAAAACATCTGCAGTAAAGCTTTTGACAACTTGACAGACTTGTCCTTTAATGTGGTTAATAAATAATAGGTGTGTATATATCTGTGTTAAGGTGACACGGTGTTAAATTGATAATCCACAGATGTGTTGTTCATGCATAAAATCTAACTTTTAACAAAAATCCAAATAAAGCTTAAAAGAATAACATTTTTGCCTTTGATTTAAAAATGTTTGATAGTAAACCGCTAATGAAAGATAACACTTTCTGTTTTGCAGGTATGAATTGGTACAGAAGCATTGATGGGTTGGCATTCTCTAAATGAGCTGAAAACATTTCAAAATGTTGTCTTCAGCTCTGTAAAGCATAAATGAAATTACATTTAGGGAATGCAAAACCGTAATGGGTTTGGTGCATGATCATAATTTTCTACTACCTTATTATTATGTGCTTGACAGACAAAAAACTGAAAACAATTAATTTCCCATTGGCATAATAAATAAATATTGAGATGTCATTTTATAGTACCCATTCTGTAACTAAATTCTTATTGGTTCCTAGGGTTCCTTCCTTGTGAAACATTTGCTCTAGAAAATGCTATAATCTGTTTCTAAAGCTGGATTTAGGCCAGGACAGGGCGATAATTTAGGCTCAGGAAGAAAATATATATCAGTCCAGTCTGTTGGATTCAGCCGTTTCCCTGTAAAACTGAAAGGCCGATAAAAACATGCTCCAAGGCTAATGATCATTTCAGGTGCATAACAACTGCATGGCTACTGCTACTGCAAAGGTGAACTGATTTAAAGTAAAATGTAGAAACAATTATTTATATTGTGCACTCAAAGTTATTGTATGCCTAGAACTAGTCTAATGCTGAGCTGGTTTAAGGGAGTGAACATACCCCACAGCAATAGATAGAAAGTTAAAAACATATAAGGTTTATTGAAGCCATTCATATAATAAGTGCATAGGTTTGGGGCGCCCCCCATTCAGTGAACAAAAACAAAATATTACACCAGCAGGAACTGCTATCAGAAGAAAAAAAATCACACATATTTCGAAGGTGATTCTGTTACATAAAATATAGACACAGTGTGTGGAGCAATCAATTCATCAGATATTATATAGCAAAAAGAGGCAGTTCCATTCCTAACAAAATTAGTCTGCTTGTAACCATCAGTAGCCAGCATGAAGCATTACTCCTCCCCATGAATGAAAGTATCAACATGGACATATTACCTTACTCAGAGAGCTCTGTTTGAGCATGTAAGTTATAAAGACCCTCCCCCCCAGTACTTAGCTAAATATTGCCAGGATCCCAGGGTATGACCGATCCACTGAATGGTATAGCTCTGCTTGTCTCCACTCTCTAGGCCAGTGATGGCCAACCTTTTGAGCTCCGTGTGTCAAAATTTGTCAAAAAGCAGAGTATAACTTGGCTGGTGTGTCACTTCAAGAAAGGCGGGGCAACTGTCCTATTGAGAGCACAGCACGAACAACACCATGATGTGTGTCAGCAAAAACGTCTCGGTGTGTCACCTCTGACACGCGTGTCATAGGTTAGCCATCACTGCTCTAGGCTGACTTTATAATGCTTTTAATCGCTGCAGAGATATGCCCACATACAGTTACTGTAGGTCATAACAACCGTCACGTGTTTCGCTCAGCCAACTCCAAGCTTCATGGGGGTTGTATTGTATTCTCCATATTGTAGCATTGGTTTATACTTTATAGTACCCTGAACTCAGCATATAGTAGATACACCATTGCATAACTTTCCTAACCATAACATCAAACAGTCAAACTTGCAACGTTTAAACAATATTAAACAAATCTTCAACCCTTTTTAAGGAGAGAAACTACATTGTCGTTTGATACTCAACATTAAAGGCACTTCCGGGATGTTAGCTGGTGCAGTTTACACTGCCGAGGTGCAAGTTGCAGATTGTGGAGTACACGGAAGTGGGAGACTGCTGTACCTCCAGCCTGTTATTGGTCTAGCTCTAAAGCCAATAAAGTCCTTACAGCAGCCTTTACAGTGTAGGATGATGAAATAGCACTTATGTAGCACAGAAATTCATGTCAACACCTTTTGATCTCATTTTATATATTTGTGCTCTCCTTCTCCCCAACAATAACGATTAAGGGCAAAATTTATTAAAATCGAAAAAAAAAAAATCAATTTTAATCGATTTCCTGATTTCAATAAGTATCGCCGAAAATTACCGACATCGCCATATTGAATTGCCGATATCGTGAAAATCGAAAAAAACGGCGTGATATTTTTCAATATTGAATTGCCGACATTGCAATATCGGATGGTATTTTCGAGATTACAATCCAATTTTACAAAAATCGGGGAAAAAACGGCCTGTTTTCGATATCGCGATATTGAAAATCGCCGATATCAATTTTTCGATATTGATAATTGCGATATCGATTAATTGATATCGAATATCGGCTTTTCCAATTTGAATAAATTTCGCCCTAAGAATCATTTTATGGTTTAACCAATGTTCAGTGTCCTGGAGCAATGAACATTAATGAACTGCTTGTTAACAATTAGGGACCCTGAACATGCTCACTGTGTCTATGCAGGAATTATATGAATAAGGGTCTTCTCTAACAAGCATTGGAGTGTTGTTGACGAGTTCCTGTTTTTTCCAGGCAGGCCTCCAGCAGTCCCCTGCTTTTTCTGATTCATAATCGTAGTGCTTATCCCAGATAGTCATGCATATGGAATAACTGATGGTATTTTATAGGATTTGTTCTTTATATTCCCGAGGCAATTAGTGCAATGTAATTTCCAGTGTCCTACAGGGCCCTTTTCCTGTACTCTAGTAGAGGCAGGGATGATAGACAGTAAGCCACAACTCCCACTGGCAGAGGTAAATTGTCTGGTAAAGAGTCCCAGTTGATAGTACATGTAGTATACCCTGGAAAAGTTAGATAGTCCCTGGAATGATATTAAGAGAAGGACTGAGAGGTCCAAGGGATGAAATCTGTCAAATATCACTACTGTAGATGGAAATTGATTATTACCAGGATGTATTTTGCAAAATATCTCTCCCATGTTAATAGGCTGGGATTAAGAGTCTCTGCCAGAATGTGCTTTCTTTTACCAAGCAATAAGTTTTCATGTAATAAACATGTCAGCAGCTTTGTTTTAGCACCATATAATATCTGATATAATAATGCCACTGTTATATTGTTATTCATATTTATTTAACAAACACCTCTAGATGCAGCTGTCACATACAGCGTGTTAATGAAATACCAAGGTCTCATGCTGGAAATGTACCAGTATTTCTTTTCAACACATTAAAGCAAATTCTTATCAATATTTCTATTCTATGCAATCTTCACAGCTTTCCTTAATCCAGATTTAAATGTAACTACTGTTATGCAACTGTCATCTACAAATGATCAACTTTATTCAGGTTCATGTTGGCCAAGTCAAAGGATTTCTAAGTATTCAACTGTATTTAACATTACAAATGTACATTGCCTGTCAATTATATTCCACATTTATTGATTTTTTATTTTTTTTACTTAGCTTAAAAAAAGAAGCTTGTTTGAAGGAAATAACACAAAAAGCCATCTGTTGCGCCTTGTGCCGGTGTAGCAACTGATTGCAAAGCATCTGACATCCCATCTGCTTGAGTTGGGAATCAACAGTGCAACATTCACTGGCTTGGTCGTTCAGTCTTCTTTTTATGATTAAACACATTTTAAAGGTGAAATCCCTTTTACAAACATATGGGAAAAGAAGACTAAAAAAAAATAAAAAATCAGAGATAAATACAAGAATGCTGTTAAAAATAGTATTTACTTATAAAACTTTAGCAGACTGTCAAACTAGGAAGAACTTTAAATTGTGTACTACAGATTCAGTAATACATATTAGGAAATGCAAATGTAGATTTTGTTGTGTTCATTTGCATGTAGGAGAAATGGTAGAATGTCTTCATTCTAAGAGTGTCTTCATGATAATTCTGATTATTCTGTCTTTGTAACACCATCGCTCAACATTCTAAAGACTTGACAATTAGAGCAATTGGGATTGAGACAGTTACTCATGCTGACCAAACTGCGGCAACAGGAGAGTTGGGTACCATCTGTGTTTCCTTGAAGCAGATAAATATCTGTTAATGTAAGTCTATCACAAGATGAGGGAACATATACATGCATCATAACTCTGGATAATGCAAATAAAACTTTGAAAGTAAGTATAAGATGTTAACAGGTCTACAATAGTGTCGAGCATGCAGTACATTAACATTTGGATTTTTACTTCTTCAGATGATAAAAAAACATTGATTTTTAGCAGGACATTTAGTCATATAAACAACTAACCTATAATCTGAAAGATTTGTAGACATCTGCTTGTATTGATAACCTCTTCAACGTGCCGACATAAGGTGAATCATTCAATTATTTATGAAAGAGAATGGATAATCAACCATGGAAGCATTATTCAGTATATTTTAACCCTAAATAATTGACCACATTTTGTATTCATATTCTAAAATTTTGTATTTTGTTTATTTTGCACAGTAAAGAGCAAAAGACTGCATTTATAGGTTCCCTTCCAGTTGAGTCTGTTACCATAGCATTTACTTCCCTGGGTATCTATAATAACTCTAATCCATTATGAAAACCGTAGTTTGTCATAACCATTCAATCTGTTCAGGAGAGAAATATGGCTTTACAACAGATCATTAGTATACCTGTAGTTAAAATGTTAGGCATTGTCTAATATAATCTGGGGACATGTTTTCTGCTAAGTTTGCCATACTGGCATTTATTTTATTTTTTTCATAATCACATTTTAATCTGACAAATACATTGATAGGGGAGGGTTTCATGGTTTTTCTATATTGTTTTTGGACAAATGCCCTTGCCATTTATTCAGGCATTTTATACCATAACATCCCTAATAATACAGACAGATACAAATATCTACTTGTATGGAGACCATTCAGTCATATAAATTAACACTTTTACAAGTCATTTCCAGCATGTAGTATCAACATCTTGCTAGAGAGATCAGATGAACCCATGATGACTTCCGGGATACAGGGGACAAATAATCTACAGGGCTAGCTTCATTAATAACAACCTCAACTTCATGGTATATTAAATGCATGACCCTGTTCATGTCATAATGTTCAGGAATTAAAATATAAAGCTTGTTTGCTACTCACTTATTCTACCCATTCCTAATTTTGTCCGAATCTTCTACATTATACCATTATTCTCTTTTCCAGATCCTGCCAATATTGTCAACCAAACATACCAAGACCATACTACTTGTAGAATATACTCAAAGATGAGTTAGCACAAAATATTTAAGCGATTGCACTATTTACTGTCACTTTTTTTGCTTAGTTTAATTGCTCTCTAAGTTACACTGCACATTACTCAGTAGCCAGCACCCAGTTGTTTAATGTTTACATATGAATAATACAGCTATCCTTATTTGACAAAGGAATATTTTCCACAGACTTTAAAACTTTCATGTCAAAATAATTTAATAATGAAAAATTGTAATGTTTATGGGGGGGGGGGGTGTTCCACTCACAGCATTGGTGTATGGGTTGTAAGCTGATGTCCTGAATGTTTATCATGCAGACAACCAATAATTATTTAGGGACTTGGAATAAAATTGCCAGTTCAGGATAGAATTCCAGGAAAATTTAGGCTTACACTAAAACCAGGGCTCCAGTTATTGTAAACTGATTGCATTTTGTAAGATTGTTAGACATATATAGCTTATATATGTATTATTAAGTAGATTAAGCTAAGGCTCTTAGTATAGCAAGGCCTTCAATGAAGCAATGTTTAACTGGATGCTCAGATGTATAGCAAGACTTTATGTTTTCCAAACCATAATGGAGAAATGATTGACCAGATGACCTGTATTTATGTAACTATTACCTATTTAAAAAAGTTTATATGTGCATAAATGGAACTATTGGGACAGTTGTTATTCAAGAAATTTCATGTTTTACTTCTGTTTTTTCAGAATGATATCATTGTGGCATTTTGTTTTTAAAAGCAGGTGGTATAATTACCACAGCGCTTAATCTGGGACCTGGTGTCTATCTGTAAGCCCCACTTGCTAACTTTGCTTGTTGCATTTTGCAGGTGTTTACGTAAATAAATTGATCACTGATTGTATCTGAATACTGGGGTTCAGTCTTCTTTCAGTATTATCTAACACATTTAATTAAAATGAAAACACTAGAGCACTGCTATGTGCATTTGTATATATGTCACTGAATTTTCTGCAGATCTGGTAGCCTATTTTGTTGTGGAATTGAGTTTCATTTTGACTAACATCTGCAGTAATTTAAACATTGGATATAAGTTAGTAACACTCTACAGTACTGTATAATGCTTTGTTGCCTAGTTATGAGACTCACTGGCCCACCCGGATGACAATAAAAGCTGGAGCAGATGTGAATTTATCACCAGGTACACAGAGTTCATGTAGCACATCATTATTTATTTCAGTGGGAAATGAAGTGGCTGTCTGTGCCAACTGTTACCTTGACGTCTGCTAAGTTTCATTGTTTCTGAATTGAGTGTTGCACTTGCTGTACAAACCATGGCCAGGCATGAGAGCAAGAGAGACAGGGAGATTTTAATCTGATCTAAAAGATTATTTTGTTTGGTCCCTTCTTTCTACATAAATGTGTAGGGGAGATGCTACTGGGTACAGTGGTAAAGAGTTGATTAAGGAATCTCTTGGCCCCTACAGCAAACCTGAGGTTAGGGCAAGACAATCAGGCTAACTGCTGAACCTTGTGTGGTAATTGATGAGAAGAGCAGTGGCAACCATGCTGCTACAGGTCTTAGGAATGATGTGGCTGCAGACACAGTAGGAGATGTTGATTTAGTTGTGAATCCCCATGCTCAACTATAGGTGCCCTAAAATTGGAAATGCAAAACCAAACGGCAAACCTTAGCTGAATGGATTGTATTCCTCAGAAGACATAGTTTGCTCTGATAATTCGCTGATGTTTTTACATTCAAAGATTTTTTCTGGTCTTTCTCTTTACTCTTTACTTTGATAGCATGTGTATTTTTAGGCTTTCTGCTAGCAGTGGATTAGTCTATAGTGTGGATAGAAGCATGCAGCATCAATGGAGAGATTAGCAACATTTAAATCATCATCTATAGAATGTGTTTTTAATGGACCTTTTCTGGTGGGTGCTTTGCGCTATAGTAGAGCTAGATGTTTGTTTTCCATATTGATAAGCTGTAAGTTTTGCAAATATCACTTTACTGCAATTAAAACTGTAGGGCCACCCGAGTTCACACCACCATCAGGGTATTAAGGGATAAGAGCTGGCTTGTGATTGACCCCCTACTGTAGGTTCTTGACTTTTTTTCAGTTTAACATATTCCCTCTACCCCACTGGTAAAACAATGCATTTCCTATACTCCCCACTGGGTGAGAATATGGAGTCCAAAAGACTTGCATAATGACAAAGTGATTTTGGCAAAATGTTAAGTTTGCCAAACCTTTTCGCCTTTGAGAGATACGGCAAAATTTAATAAACTCGAAAAGACTCGATTTTATCTTTTTGAGTTTATTATGGAAAGAAATCCTGCGAGATTTCACTGTGAGATTTCACCAGAACAGATGGGTACCTTTCCATCGAAAAATCCAATCTGAAAAATCTGAAACCAAAACTCGGGCAATAAAGCTGCGGGATCATCTTACAGTGAAATCTCACGGGAATAAACTCGAAAAGACTCAAGTTCGTCATTTCGAGTCTTTTTGAGTTTATTACATTTCACCCATAATATCTAAACTTTGCAAATAAGTAAAATAACCTTGTACTATTTAAGTAATTCAAAAAACAGGATAGCATTATGAAAAAAAAAAATTATGCGTTAAGAGCATCCTTTTCAACTTTAGGATTTGCTAAGAAAGTAATTACTGATTTCCCAGATGTAATATCCTTCTCTATTTTATATATCAGTCCCTAGAAAGCTTAGAATAATTAGTATAAAATGTAGGCATGTGTTGGACTTGTTTTTCTTTTCTTTCAGGATATCCCTTGTTTAATACAGATGTGTAGTCAGACTTTATCTAATCATAATACCCTAGGCAGAATCAGAAAAACAAAGGAAAGTAAAGCTAACAGATGAGGGGAAATAAAAGGCTTGCTGTTTTGTATCATTCTTCCTGTTTTAGGGAGTAGCTCAGCTTTGCCTGAGGTACATAATGTGCAGTTTCACATAGCTCTCCACGCAAGTTCTTAACATACGTTTGGTTTCAAGCCAATGTTCCACGAAGTAGAATGTGAACTTTCAAACTCATAACCTTAACCTCCTTTATTTTGAAAAGTGTTGATAACACTCTATAAATAACACTTTTTTTTATGAGACTAACTTTGTAAATCCTTTGAGAAGATGGAATGAAAAATCTTGTCTCAGCATTAAAGGATTAGCCTAAAAGCATTATTTTAGAAACTAACAGCTTCTTTTGGCAAAGTTTATGACAACACAGGTGGCTTTATAATTAAATGTCCTTACTGAAGGATACCTGGTGCAAGGCAGACTGACTTGCTGGTAAAAGAGACTTATGTCCTTTTCCTATCACACCCTTGCAATTAGATGCTAGAGCTGTATATCTATTTTTATTTTAAAAGACCAGTAAGACCAGCAGTGTTGGACTAGTCTACAAGGAATACAGAAGCAACACAGAATGACCCCAAAAAACACGCATACTGTAAGATGTATGCAAACAATATCCAACATTTATTAATAACCGCGGGCCAGATTCCATAAGGTCCGAAGCCTCGCGGAAATGCCTTTGCGAAGGCATTTCCGCGAAGTGCATGAGGCACGCCGCTCAAATAGCTGCAGTCGCGCTTCATGCACTTCAAGAGCAGGT
>JAKJJM010027784.1:0-18797 GCA_021901965.1 Pipa carvalhoi | reverse complement strand
CAGTTATATCTCACACATTTCCTGGTGCAGGAGTTTTCCACTGCTGCCTAATAAATCAATCTGCTTCACATGAAACATCTAATGGGGGAAAACACTTCTCACTATGGTATAGTACTGCATATGTAAAGATGTAATCTGACTATAGTTCTCCTTTAAGTAGTCTAGTGTTAGGATCAGCAAATATTATATATGATATAAATAAGCAGGGCAAAAGTATCAAGAATTAAGTATTCAGCCCATTGCATTAATAAGCACTGTGTCTTTGTAACTGGAACTTTTGATCGTTTCAACTCCTGTGTTTGTACTTTGGTATTGTTGTCATGTTCTGGATGGTTGCCATCTTGTTATTGCATGACAGATGGTGATTTCCCACAAGGAAGAGTAAGCCAATACTAATGGTCTTATGTATAGCTAACTATTGTATGTCCTGATTGCTTAAACTGCTCCACTGTAGTCAGGGATAAATACTGATTGGCTGAATCACTAGAAACAATTGAATTTGGTAAGCATAGGAAGAAAACAAGTGCCCTTTATTATATTGCTGTATAGGGTCCTTAGATCCCTGAAGCAGAGTACAGTGAGTATATTCCAGGAGAGAGATTGGCTGGTATGACATTTCTGTTCCAGGATGTAATCTCACATTGTCCTGATCAAAGATATTAAGTAGTAAGTGTCTCAGGGCTGCAGTTCACCAAAGAAGCTGATCTCAAGGGTCCATTGTCTGCTTACAAAAATGTCAGTAATATTACATATGCCAGATTATATAATATTGAAAACACATATTTCAATATAACTAATTTTGATGTAAATATTAGTACTGCTTGTGGTAGTATAGTTCTGTTACCAGCTGACACTTATTACACTTCCCTCTGCCACTGGCGTCAATGAGATGTAATATTAGAAGACATGCATCATGATACTTGTGCCATAGGAAAGCAGTCATTAAAGATGAACCAACTATTTTCAATTTCACCACATATAAAAGGTAAGGATTTACAGTATTATACTCTCAATATGTATAATATAGTATGTCAGTATGTACATTGACTCACTGTACTTTCACTATAATTACAGAAATAGTATTTGAATGTAATGGAATAAATGAAAAGTCCCTCTAGTGGCCTATATGCTGAATATATCCAACATGAATTTATCTCATAGCCGAAAACAGAAATTATTGTAATGCCTATTTGTTTCCTTTAATACTTGCCTTTAAAAATGTCTTAAATCCTGTGTGATGGTGGAACTGTGATTTCCTCATCTGGTAGACGTCTTATGGGTTATAAGTACCACTACTATACACAAAATGGGAGTAGGCAAAGACTTAATTGGTTGTTAATATTACTCAACTAAACACATTAACATTAAAACATTTACATGGGTTACTGGTCAGTTTACTTAGTCTTTGCATTTGGCCTTTATCTGACTTTATGCTGGTCATTTGACTTTGTAAATGGACACTTGGTTCTTCATTGATTGGAGTACAACCCAACAAAGAACCATTAGGTAACTAAGGTGTATATGATGCAATAATGCACTAGTTCAGACAAATGGTATCTAGGCAGTCTTTGATTATATAAGTTGATCTAATTCTGAGTCTGGTTCATGTAACCTACCATAATGGCAGTATTGTCTGCATCACTGATGTGACATATACTGTAACTTCTACAATGTAGTGACAACATGGGAGAGAACATACCAATCCCAATATAAATAAATAAAGGATTGCAAATATGTGCACAACTCAGTTACCTCTTAACCCCCCCTTTGTTCCTAGCACACCCCACTATAAATATGAATATTATTAACTTGGTAGTAAGTGAAGCCGGAAGTGCTTATGCAGTTGTAATAACTTCTTATACAGTATGCATTTTCTTTTCTGAACTACCCTAATGGCATCTTATTTTTCTGGAAACTTGTGAATTTATGATTTTAAGAACATTTTAAAAATGTCAGAGAACAGTTTTCCAATAACATGGACGATGTTTGTCTCCTTCTAATCAATAGCAAATATGTGCATTCATCATTCTAACCACAAAGCAGTAACAGCTAATTGCTGAATTACAAGTGAGATCGTCACTATGTGATTCTCAAAATATCATAGCTACATAATTTGTAAGATTAATAAAAACTGAAGTCCATTATGTTTAGACTATAAAATACCGTATAAACAGTCCCTAGTTTACCCATGCTGATTCAGAGTTGACTGGTTTATAAGGGCAAAACAATGTCTTTCCAACCCTTAAAAGCACCAACATTTTACTATATTTTAATAAGTTTAATAATAGGTTATACACTATATTAAGCCACATAGGTTTTGATTTAAGGCTTTCATGCTTGTTACTCACACAAATTTCCAGTTTGTTTAACCAAAATTAACTTGAAACCCTCAAGTCAATTACTTTATTTGAGGTGTCTTTGAATAACTTTAGTGTTTAGTTTTGTGCCTTTATCCAGATTTTCCTTTCAATGAATTTTTCAGTTAGTTCCTTAATGTGAAAAAATGCCTGATAGAGAGAAAACTTTCACAATATGCCCCATAAAATGATACTGCATTAGTACTTATATACCATACCATCTATACAGTGAGACTGTCTATTTCTGGGTAATCCAAATTCAATATTTTCATCTTTGTAAGCAGCTCTGTTTATTTATGTAATGATGCATTTTAAGGATCCTTTTAGAGTCTTCAAAAACTTCTCTTAAGCAATTAGTAATTCCAAGAAGAGAGTCCATTTATTTAACTCACTAAATGTCACAAAAATACAGCTTTAAATACAGAATAAAAATAGCTTGTGTTATGATGGTACATGGTTATTATAATCTTGCAAAGCCTGAAATTTTATCATATGTTACAACAGGCCTTTCTCCTTCATGGTGTCTGCAATCCAGAGGTTTACAGATATGGAAGAATTTTGTTTCATCCCACCAGCCTATGCAATACTGAAGTTTTAATTTTTCTTATTACATTCTTTGCATCACATAGTTGAACCAAATTTGTGTTTTAAGGATAGGATAATTACCTATAAGATACCTTATACCTATAAGATACAACAACCAATCATTCTGTGGGTTATTCTCTAAAGTGAGAATTCGACTGCTGAATTCTCAAACAGTGGATTCCCATAGCAAATCCGCGACTGTGACAATATTCTCATTATAAAGTTGCGACTGCGACAGTAGCAGTCTATTGCGACTGTCTTTAGCTGGTGAATTCACACCTTTACATGACAGTTTGGACTTTAGAGAATAACCCCCAATTATCTTTGTTCCAATATACTGCAGACGATATTCCTTATCAAGACTGAAATTATTGAAAGATCTTTTTTGAGGTTTATATCATGTTTGTTAAAAAAGCTCATCATAAAAAATACAAGAATATGAAAAAAACCTGGGCAACTAAATTTCTGTCACTCATACATATCCTAAAATAATTGCCTCTTGCCTCATGGGTTTTTTGCCTTCTTCTGGATCCATATTGTGACATTGCAAAGATAATAGGCTGAACTGGATGGACTTGTGTCTTTTTCAGCTTTTTAAACTGTTACTATAGCAGTAATTATTATTATGATATATGGAATCATTTTATTATACACAGTTAAATAAGTAAGCAGTTCACAAAAATCTTCCATGTTTTTAATTTTGTCTTACATTTCCATGATATATGACATATGTAATGTTAGTCATCTAGGGGCCCTACCAGACATCATGTGAATGTAAACTAACATGTTGCTTGCCACAGCAAAAACATCTTGTAAATCATTTGAGTGCCCCTAGTGACTTGCCACATGTCACTATAAATAAATGGTGGTCTGACTGTGGTGATCCTGGAAGATTATCCATCGATAAATAAGATACATATATTATATAGCAAAAATAGAAAATATCTGATTTGACATTGGACAATAATGAAAAAGAAATTATTTTGAACTATTGCTTTTATTTTCACTGGAACACAAATAAAGAAGCACATAATGTATTATAAAATATATTAAATCCACAAAATAAAACAAGTTAGATTTGAAAACAACTTGATATTGTATAGTTTCTACCGTAGTATCAAAGACTGTTTAAATACATGGTACTAGAAAAAAATCAAGTTCACATAGACTTTCTTGTTGTGGTTGTTTGAATATAATTTATGTAAAAAGTGATATTTTGTTTTACACAAAGCATCTAATTTGCACGTACAATTCGGAACTACAGGAAACTTGATGGAAATATTAAAACAAAATATGACATTCATTTTAATGTAAATAAGGTTGAACATAAATATTATATATTTTTTCTTTTTTTTTTAAACCCTGTTATTGAAAATGCTGTGTCAAATTACACTAGAAACATATTTATTTTTATAGTAAACATTCACTGCTAGTATTCACTTATAAATATAGCTACTGGCATCTATAGACATCTATACAAAAGACATATTAGTGCAGGGACGTCCAGCCTGTGACTCTTCACTTGTTGTGAAACTCTAAGTTTGATCTAGAGGCATTCTGGGAGTTTTAGTTCAACAACAGTTGGAGAGATGAAAATTGGGCATCCTTGATTTAGTGCAAGAAAATCTAGACCAAGGCTGTGAATTTACTGTGCTTTCTAAGGATCACAGTGCACTTTACACCAGTTCCTATTCTACTGATTCATCTCATTTTTGGCAGAGATATATGACTACATTAAAAGTCAAGGTATACTACCTTGAATGGCAATTATTGCCTACAAGCTATTTATTTTAATATGTTATTGTTACAATTTATTAGTTTAGTCTTCCTGTTATTATCCTATATTTCCAGCCTGCTCCCGGAGCTGGCATCCTAATCCTAAAAAGAATCCAAGCACCAGTTAAAAATAGGTTCCTCTAAAATAAGAAAACATTTCATCTTCAATGGTTAATTGCAGAAAAAAATATATATATAGATATGAAAAATGTTGAAAACAAAACCCTTTCAATAACACAAACTAAAATACCTAGACCCAAGAAATAGTGTATTATAAATTTACCAGCTTAGTACTTTACTTGTGTGCAGCATTCTTCTCTTAACAATCAAATTAAATCTCCAAAGGTTCTTGTATACAATGTTGTCAGCATTCTGTAACAGTACAATATGAAAAGTTTTCTTCACTAAGATCTATTGACAAGAAATGGAGAACTGCATCATTAAGCATCACCAAATTAATATCAGTTGAACCATAAGCCCGTATTGAAATGATGTATTTCAACAATTCCTTCAGTCAATCAGAACATATATAAATGTAGCAGGGCTGATTTTATCAAACTCTTTAATGCCAGTTATCTTATTTGAAACAACTCATCAGGAATCAGGATATCTCCCAGTATGATAAAAGTAGTTTCTCCCTAACAAGTTGGTAAGCTATGTTATATTGACTAATCTTAATGCATTGTGTTAGAATGCTGCAACATAATATAAGTTATAGGGGGTTATTCTCTAAAGTGAGGATTCGACTGTTGAATTCTTAAACAGCGGATTCCCATAGCAAATCCGCAACCGTGACAATTCTTCCATTATAAAGTCGCGACCGCAACAATTTTTAAAGTTACGACTTTGACAACATTTCCTTTGTAAAGTCGCGACTGCGACAATATTCTCATTTTAAAGTTGCGACTGCGATAATAGCAGTTTATTGCGAATGTCTTTAGCTGGTGAATTTGCACCTTTACACGATAATTCAGACTTTAGAGAATAATCCCCTTAAACATTAAGTGAAATTTAATCTGTCCCCAGAAGTTCCCAAAAATCACAAAATAACAAGGTAACAAAGCTCTGGGATATTTCTTCTTTAGACATACAACCTATAACCTAGGTATTTAAGCCTAGTGATGAGAATTTGAACCAGGGCACAATAACTATGAAAATAATTTGTGACTTCACAGAAAGCTCAGTGTAAAAGATTATGATTAAATCATTGTTTTGAGTGACAAGCCATTTTGAAGCAGAAGCAAGATCTATCTAGAGGGATGCATTTATGAAGCTCTCAACTGTCACACTCTCAGACACCACATTTTGGTCAGTAGGTCAAAATTTGAAAGACTTCCCTTGGCATTCAGTTGCTTGTGAGAAGATGCCTAATGCAACATTCGTCTTTCAAATGAACTTGACCACAGAAAATGTTCCTTTATTGGGCACATGCAGTTATCTAGCGTTTTGTATTTTTTCATGTTTTGATATATGTATATTCAATTACTGAAAAAAAATCATGAAAACAAAGTATAGAAAACATCACTAATTTACTTTAAACACACTTTACAAAAGACATGACACTTGATAGTTTAATATTTTCTTTGGGATATATATTCATTGGACACGAGTCAACATATCACTAATGTCAATAAAGTCATCAGAACAGAGTTTGCAAAGAATTCATTTGGATTTTAATCATTAATATACCGTTTGCCATTTTTAATAAAGAATGATCTTTATCCCACTGAGTATGTGTGATTTTATACAAGGCTTACTTTTTAAATCAGTGTTTTACAGTTGTTTTCTCCTAATAATATCAGTTAAACTGACTTGTAGAACATCAAATGTAGAATATTTATGACCTTAATCAACAATATAGACAGACCTTTGTCTGATTATAGACTCATTGTGAGGAGCTACTTCTAGTATAAATCTGCTGTGATGGCAGAAATATATACACATTTATGCAATATAGAGCACAGGGTATGTACAAATGTCAGATATAGTTTATTCAAGAAATAGGTTCCATAATAAACTGTTGTGTTTTACTCATTGTACCTGCATGTAGAAAACAAGGATTTTTTGGACATTTATAAGCCAACAATCTGAATATGAGCCCTTGAGACTTTGAGAAGCCTCAAAGACCAAAGTTGAAGTTGCTAATTCTCATAAATATAGCTTGGTTTTAGCTAACACACAATTCTGTCTCAGTTTCATTGTTTACACCTTTATCACATGAAGGTGAGTCACTACAAGGACTGTGAAGATAGCTTTTGACATGTGAAATCAATTATTTACAAGACTGCCATTAAAAATTACTTCTTGCTGTAGTTACCCTTCTTGTGTGTGTCAGAAGTGTTAATTGATTATATACCTTGTGTTTGTGATTGTATGTTTATAAGGCATATAAATATATCTACAGAGGCAATAACAAACTCATTATATTGAATATTTGCTTTATAATAGTTCCATGCAGCCCTGATTCTTTGTGTATTCTCCAAAGTGTGCATTATACTGTTTTCAGTCAAACTGAAAGCAAACGCTCTAAATACAAAGACCAAAGGAAATACTATTCTTATTGTATCCATATCTGAAAATACCAGGGTAGTTATTATGTATTAATGAAAAAAATTATTCAAGTAAATATTCGAAACAGCACCCATCTTCTTGCATAGTCTGAATTCAGGCACCATCAATGTGTAAAATATTTTACTTGCAGTAATATTGCACAATTCTCCTGGATTTACAGGTTTCCAAATTTGTATTTTATGATTCAAAGGATCGCTGCATTAATGTGGCATAATATATTACAATATATAAACATTATTATAGATGCATGCTTCATAAAGGTAGTGAAAGGAAAGAAGTAATGTAGAATTTCCCATGGTCCTAGAAGATTATTTCCACAAGACATATCCATACTGACAAAAGTGTACTTACTGCAACAGCTGATGATGGAAGACCCTTCACTGAGTAATAGTTTGCTTTTACCTCATGATGTCCATGAGATGGTATAGTCATACAATTTGAAAAGCCATGTAAAATGTTGGGTCTAGTAACTTATAGCATCTGATCATATGCTAGCATCTATTTTATTTATCTTACTGCAGTAGTCAATTATATGCTAACTTTTGATGGATTGCTTTGAGTTACTGAATTCCATAATCTTTGCCCATGCTAGGACATAACCCACATTGTAACGCACAATGCAATACATTCCATTCATGTTGGGCTCTTACAAATATAAGGAATGGCTACATGTGATGATGTGCTAATGGAAATATAATGATCATTTTCAAGATTGTGTTGAATAGCAATGAGGCTTTAGTCAGTCAGTGTAAGCATGTGCAGAGGAGTTGAGGTTTGTTTGTGCAATACAAATTAAAATACACTATAACCTAAGCCATTAACTTAGATAATGATAGGATAGTTTCCTACAGTACAGCCTTAGAGACTATACAATGGCAATGTAGATTTACATTTAATGCATAAGATAATGGAATATTTATTTGTGGGTTATCCTTCTCTTCCCCAGAGCATGTCTGACTACAAATAATTAGAAGTTTGAACAGCAGTGGATACATGCACAGGAAAGCAGGTTGCCAAATCTGGGGCCTTCTGATTGATGTTAAACAATTCACTAAATCAGCTGACAACTCTACAGTAGACTGCAAAGGATGATGGGAAAATACCAAAAAACAGGTTCCTGAAAATATAGACATGTTAGGATTTAAAACAGACACCAAAGGCACAATTTGTTTCTTACCTTTATAAGCATAATTAACACATTAAATGGGATAGTATACAGTTTATTAAATCCAAAATGTATTACTATATGAATTTCCCACTTTTGAATCAAATTATAATATTACTAAAATAAAATATACATCTGCAAAAATAGATGCCAACTGATGTATTTACTGTATGTCATAAAATTCTTCCAATCTGAGTTTGCTTTAATAACCTCTACAGATCAGTTCAGCCCTCCATGGCTCTATATCTAGAAATAGAGTCTCTGAGTTATTGTACTTAACTTAGATTGTAAACTCTGCGGGACAGGGCCCTCCTTTGTCTTGTGTCAATAACAACCTGGCACTTAATGTGATTTTATGCTTGTAAGTTACTCACTTGTAATGTATAATGCACTTTTCACTTGTTTATATTGTATTTGTATTGCTGAATTGTACAGTGCTGCATAAATTTGTGGTGCTTTCTAAATAAAATTATACATACATACATACATACATTGTGGAATCTGTGGATCTAGAGACAATGGTTAAGAGTAGATGAATGCAGGCAAGCATGCATTTTCCCCCCAAAACTTTCCATAAGGATAAATAAGAATTGACATTTTTACGCTGTTTGAATATTACATTAAATCTAATTCTGATTAGTTAGAAATTAATTTTAATGAACTTCACATTTCTATGCATATCCAAATATATAAATTATTATGCAAGTTCCTTTCCAAGTCACACCACACATGGGGAGCTGAGTGAGTGAACTCCTGCTCCAGTGGTAAGATACCAGAAGGGAAAAATAACAAAGATCACATTTGAAAAGACTACAAGACCATACATGGTCAGGTTTCCTTTGAACACACATGATGGAATTCATTAACAGCATCAATAATTTACTACAGTAGGTTTAGTATCACATTGCAACCAATCAGAAGTTTTCTTTCATTATTCTAGTGCTCCTATACCAGCGACTCTTACTTAGCTGATTGGTTGCTTTGGATTACTAGAACTCAGTAAAATATTGCCATCAGTTGATGAACTACCCTAGCAGAGTCTTAATGCCCCCCACTGCCCCACTGGGTCAAAAATACTGGGTTCACAAAGGCTGAATTGGGGACCAGGTGCATAAGGGGGCCCAATGAACAAATTGCAATTTTAGAAAGTCAGATTCACTAACATTGTGTGTTTATTGATACTTCCTGATTTATGGGGTGAAAGTGTGTAGGACTTTAGATCAACGAAGGGGTTTAGATTTGCATGCTGAAGCCTGGCCTTTTGAACACATGTTTTCCCAGGAAAAATGTTCTTATTGTAATGTGTGTATGCAACATCAGGTGAGAGGCAGGGGAAAGTTATGTGACATATAAAGTAGATGAAATGATTGTATTAGGTGAGCTCTTTTACACATCGTATACCCTTGATTGCCCCTATCACTTAGATAGAAAATTGATTACAGCAAGAAAACATGGTAACATGGTACCCCCCCCCCCATGGAATATTTCCTGTTGATTTGCAATGAAACAGGCAGGGGATGGAGCAAACGAGAAGCCCGTCAGACCTGTGACCTACCATATGTGATTTTCATATAACTGGAGGAAACACCTTTTTATCCAACAAGTTCAGCCAAGTGACTTGATAAAGTTCTTAAAAAAAGTTTCTCTATGATGAGCTCGGTTCAATATATATAATTAAGAATAAAAAATGCATAATAACATTATAGGCACATATTTCCAGCAATATATGAAATAACAAAGGGCATGTATCACTGCAAAAGTTATCGAATTGGAAAGATGAGTACATCTTAGTAATTATTCAACTGGACTAATACGGCTTAAACCACATTTTATGCATTTAACCATTGTTTTGTGCAAAATTTATAGCGACCATAAAAAAAAGAAACATTTTTAAGGATTTACCCCCATTTACATTTGAACCTGTAATGTATATTTATTTTATATGTAATGTACATGCCTACAAATTGTTTTTGATAGAACACTTGATGGTTCTAAAATATTTTACCATTGCTGATATGAAATAAAGCAAATATATGAGAGTCATTGACAAACCAATAATAAGCATATACTGCATGCTTTAACCTTATGGAATAAAATTATTGAAGCAGGTTAAGATAGTATATATTTAACAGTAAACAGGGGAATTTTGGTAAGGTTTTTTACATTGCTGCAAACAACTTAAGGACTAATAAAGTCAATAAAAATAAAAGTCTAATTTGATTGGTACATTATTCAAATTCAAGTACAGTTGAATTTAATCATTTTATTTCTTCCTGTCTGTTGTTATCTTTACTGATAACAGCCATGTTGTTAAACAGACCTCAACCATTCCCATTGATTTCTATGGTGCTTTAGACAATATATATTCAGGAAGTGTGCCTGAAAGCCAATATTTTAAAGCTAAATATCATACTTTCTAGATACACTTCAAAAGTTTTGGAAGAAAGGTTGAATATACAATAACTATAAATGCTTCTGAGGCATTTGCATTTTTTAGTGTTACTGTCCTTTTAAAGGGATGTCCACCTTCAATGTTTTTTTTATTATCTGTAGATAGCAGTTTTGTAAGACCATCTGCAATTTGTCTTCATTTCTATTCAACACTATTCTAAACTGCTTTAGAAAACCACTATTTAAAAAATACTAAATTTTAATGTAAAGGATTTTAAAAATGTATTTTGATGGGCATTGCCATTTTTTTGGATTATAAAACACTTAGGGCCAGATTTTCCAAGCGCCGAAGGTCTCTGTATGTGCCTTTGCGAAGGCATTTCCGCGACGTGCATGAGGCGCGCCACTGAAATAGTCGCAGACGTGCTTCACGCACTTGAAGAACAGGCGAACAGAGCGGCAGACAAAACTCTGCGCGTCTGCGACTATTTCAGTGGCGCGCCTCATGCACGTCGCGGAAATGCCTTCGCAAAGGCACATACGGAGACCTTCGGCACTTGGAAAATCTGGCCCTAATTCTACTAGTAAACAAGTTAAATTGGTGATATGAAAATTTAGTTAGTACTGCAAACTGGTGGCTAATATTAAAAAATAATGATCAATTCATTTTAATAATGATATTCTAATCGTATCAATACAGTATATGATTCAACCTGGCAGTTGGTTTAACCCATCTGTAGTGATATGCATGTTAAGTGCCTTGCTAGCAAAACTTGCTTTGATCATTTTTGTGGGGATACCTTATATCCATGTAGTATTGAACTATTTTATAATAAAAGTGTTGTCATGTTATGATTGCACAACATCTGTCAGCCATGATAATTATTGCTTCCCGTAATGTAACTACATTGAGTTTATTTTTTATTATGACTGCTACTTTGTGGTCAGTTCAATGAAATTACTCTTCTTTGTTCTTTTGTAAGTGTTATAACAAAACACTTCATTCTGTATTTGCCCATTACCTGATGTGATGAGAAGTAGGGGGGCTGGCAGGTTGGGATGATGACTGACACAGTTGCCAGCCAATCTGAATTTCTCCCAGTTAAGAAGTGCGGATTATGATGTTAATCTTCATTCCCACCATTTCTCATCACAATACTGGTAAGCAGGAAAGTACAGAAACATGTGCTTGGGTTCAAAACACGTACAATAAAAGACAGATTCCATTATAAAAAAAGATTACAGTAGGACATAACATAAAGCATAGCATAGTTACATCCAGCCTCTTTATACATGTTTTTCTTTACTGATGTGAATATCCCTGATCAAACTTCAGATTAGCACATTCAACTGTAACCAGCGTCTCTAATTCTCATACATCTAATATCTTCTCAGTGGCGTGCAAAGAAATGACATTTTTGTATTTTGATCATATACAATATTTTCCAGGACTAACTTCTTACATAAACCATGACATTTTCTCAAAACATCCTAGATATTAGACCTCATGTATATACACAAAGTTTACAACTCACCATTCATTACAATGAGAAAATGTTTGTGGGTTCCTGTGACAGATTCTGTAGGCTGCTATATCTGTATATAATCCTACCACAGTGCAGGAAAAATACACTACACTTAAATAAAGGCCATTTGACTTTAAGTTAGTTATGGTTATGGTTTTGTGACATGATGAACCTTATTCACTATGGGGATATCAAACTTTAATAGATCCTATGAAAAAATAGATGCTAGATTGAGTATATGCTAAACAACCATCATAATTTCCATTATGAAAAGAACAAGGTGGGACTGGCTACATTTGATGATGCTCCTTCTAGGGTAACATTATGTAAATCTAGGCCAGGATTTACAGGTTACCTATGTTGGAATAAAGAAAAGTTACAATACTGTAAAAGTAAGGAGTATATACTTAACCTGTAATTGATCTATCTGTACTCAAACAGAATTTTATTGTACATTTTCCTTATAGAGATGTCATAGGACTGAATTTGTTATTTGTACACAATGCATCAAGATATTCCAGTGTGCATACAACTGCATGGAAATATTCTCTCTTATCTTGGATTATTGTAAGTCATTGGGGGAAATTTATCAAGGTCGAAAGTTTTTTGACAGCCTAATGCTGGAGAAACAGTGTCTATTTTATTATGCCATATTTGCCAATTTAAGGCCGTTACAAAAAGAATTATTCTGGATCCATAAATTAGATACCGCTGCCCAAACGGGTTAAATAAAGATGCCACTTTCTGTTTTTTGTTTTTTTTTTGTAGATTATGACTTAAGTAAATAAATGATATTATAGTGTATTTTTTTACAGATGTAGTGAAAAAGAATAAAATGTTTGCAGTTAACTGAGGAAAAATTTGAATAACCCCTTTTTGAATATTTAAGAAAAGTATTTTTTAATTTAATAAGATAAGTTTAAGGTAAAGTTTCACCTTTAATAATATGGGCGATACTTATGAAAGTCGGAAGGACCGCTATAGGTCTTTCTGACATTCTCGCGGGAGATGATTTCGTGAGATCCTCCCGTGGGAGTTTCGATTTCCAGATTCTGGAAATCGGTGTCTTTCGATTTCTATAATCTGGAAATCGTGTCTTTCCACCGAAACTTTTCGCAGCCATGGAAGTTATGGCTACTTTTCAGTGGAAAGACCCGATTTCCAGATTATCTCCCGCGAGAATCTTGCCAACTTAAGCCTGAAAAGACTCGAATCCAACCATTCGAGTCTTTTCGGACTTAATAAATTTTGTCCTATGTGTTTGGAAAAATGTTTTTGAAGAAAAGCATTGTATACTGGTATATTATGAATATATATCTACCACAGATTCTTGTTGTCACTGTTATATAAATTTAATATGTATGATTGACACTTGGCTTTTTTATGTGATGTATTGTTCACTGGAATGTATTGTAATTTGTAACAGTTTGCTATGACCATTAGTGATCACTTTATCATTACACTATTAAAGTGTTATTACACACACTGATTCTTATTGCCTGATGAAAGGTGGAGCACATTCCCCCAAAACGTTTTGACTCATATGAAGACGCAGAAATAAAGCACATATATTCACCAATTTGGAACATGGGCTTTCCGTTCTTTGCTTTTGTGAATTGATGTACCTGCCTTGATGCAACCAGTAATGACCCCTCCATCGTGGACAACCCTTCCACTAACTCTACGCAGATTTGTCAGTTTAATAATGCTGTTTTTGACATGTATAAAATTACTATTTTATGCTTTTTTTACATCGAAAAGTTGTTTTCGATTCTGTAAAAATCTGCAAAAAGCTTGATAAATATTCCCCATTTTGTTGAAATTTGGCAGAATTACTATAAAGTGTTAGATGATAAAGCCAGCCCAGGTACCACTATATATTATTATAAACATATATCATATTTATATGATTTGGGATAATATGAGGACTTTTTTTTGTACTTCTTTGTTCATCCTATCCAAGAAGTGATCTTGAGCCCTTACTTTAATATACTGTTAGACGACGTACTGTGCCGGCTGAAGAAGTAGATGGAATGCATGTTGTTGATAATAGTAGTATATGCATATGCTCTGTATATTGTGATACTCTATTCTCCTAAATTCAACTGTGATTTTCATGTAAAACAAGAAAAAGCCTTAGTAGAGCTACTACATCCTATAAGCAGCATATGTGTTCTTCCACATTTATTCTTCTGCTAAGGCAGATAAAAGATGCTGAACTGGAAAATAATGAGGTTTGGTGGTAGATAAGCTCAAGTTGGAAGGGCACAAAATAGTCAAGTGCAATGTGACCTGCTTTTATCGATCCCTTGACTAAGAATGTTCTGCATCTCAGATTCATGTATAAAAATGCCTGAACTAAAGCAATATATTGATCAGTGATAGGATGAACAAACTAAGCACAAAATACCTGAGGTAACTAGAATTGGACATTGTTTTTTTTTTAACTTGGCATGTACCATAGCCCCTCCCAGCAAAACAAAAAAAAAAACCTTTTAATCCTTGACAAGGGATATCTCAGCAATGTTTTTGAGGGCAATGGCATGCATAGTGTTAAAGTGTCATGGTAACTGGTCACATTTTTTCCTGGTTACTGCTTGCCTTAAGGTGGCAACATGTTACCAGTAAACCAATGGGACTTGTCAAGGCTACAAAAACAATATGTGAACCATTGCCCTAAAAACTGGTTCACTAAGCAAGGAGTAGCCAGATGCATTGTGAAGCAGTTTACTGTAAACCTATCCAATAAATATTTGATTGTATTCTCTTTCATGAACCTAATGTACATTATCACCATGCCGTTTGCAAATGAAGCTGTTCCTTCTGTTTGTACATCATACAATATTCATTTTCATCACAGTGATCTATGGTCTCCCAAAAAGATAGATAATGACTGGTCCATGGTCTTTTGATTAGTTAACTCCTAGGTATCTGGGAGATTTCATTTCAAAAACAGGTTTGAGGAACTACTTTGAAAATGCGTTCCTGGCACCACTTAGGTAGTATTTTTTAAATGATTTATTTCCATAAACAAAATAATCTAAAGCACAATATGGACAGTTAAACTAAACCTCTTCTCACTTTTCTCTTTTTTGTTTAGTACATAATTATTCAATTTAATTATTGTCGTTTCAATAGCTAATATAAATATTAGAAGTATGCATGCTTCGTAGAAAAATTCCAAAGCATAGTTTGATAAAACAAAGTAGAACATACATGGTTATTAAAACATCATAACAATTATTAACAATACACAAAATATCAAAATTATTAATCTTTTTTAAATTACAATTTTTTTTTCTAACAATGTACTTACTTTTGAAAATCATAAAGGAATTAGGTATTTACATTATATATTCTTTTTTATATCTACTTAAAAAAAATTGATAAATATTTGTGGCCTAAAGTAGGTAGTTCTGCCTTCTTTGATTTGTGATGTAGGTAAACAGTACTACGGTGTACTCTGGCATCCTGTACCCTAAACACAGTCACTGTTTACAGGATTAACATTGATACCTGTGCAACTCAAATCTTGGTATCGCGTACCACAAGAATTCTCTAAACTTGTTTGTCATATGGCAGTGTCCCAAAATACAGTTTGCTGTTTGGAATAAGGAGGTGGGCTGCATTTCTTGGCTCCGTTGCTCTTCTTCCAGCTTGGTAGGATTGGCATACTTTCTTGCTTACAAAGACCCTTTTCAGTTTTTTGTCTTGCTTTAATCTCTTTGCAAAGAGAACGTTTTTTCTCAATCATTTCCATCATTGTGTGATCACCACAAAGCCACGGCATAGATGCCATCTGTCAAACAAAGTTACATGGAAACATCATTTCATAATCTCTGTCCTAGACAGCAGAACTCTATGGATTGTGATGTTACTAGTGTCATTCTTTAGGTAAGCGGGAAAAGTAAAGGGTCAGAATATTATGAACATACCTACCTCATTTGCCCATTTTCCTTTTCTTTCCTATGGACTTTAGCTTTAATATATCTAGTTTAATACAATGACAATAAAGATTCATATGCTGTTATGAGATAATTGGATTCTATAGTAAATAATTTTTCCAGTATATAGTACATCTGAGAGCAGGCATTTGTGTAATATGTTTTATTTAATCAGGGCTGCTGAAATAATGATCCACTATATGGAATACATCCTAGTTTAGTATACCTATATGGATAAGCTACATCTTTTAATAAACCTTGTCATTATTTTAAATAAATTTGGGCTTTTTGGAATATGCCATAGTTAGCAGTAGAGATAGGAGCTAATGTTTACAGTTCTAAATGGAATTCTCCCCCATTTCTTTTGCTTTGTTTGACATATACATCGCTTAACTCGACTCTATGCGTATACTGAATTTTTAAAGCTGTTTCAAACATCTTTTGTAGACGACACAGGAAATCGCAATTTCCATAATGATGAGATTTTATTTCATGTCTCCACAGTTTGCCAGGATTTCAAATGAGCTTGCGGCTCAACTTGATTTTTGTGTCAGTCCCTCCTAGACACTGGAAGAAAACACGATGAATAAAAGTGTAACGCTGCAGGCAAGACTGTTTACAAAATCTTAAATATTTTGTATTGTATTGACGACTACATAACAACAAAAAAAAAAAACCATGGCAAAAAAGTCAAATATAAAAAATCATCAGGGACTCCTAACATTAAGATAATTTTGACTGACCAGATGAGTTAAAAGTTATAGTCCCCAATCCTTTTAAACTGTTTCTCCATAGTCATTGCAGATGAGGTGAAAGAGAAACGTTAAATACGGAGGTTTTAGAGCTTTATGATTATATGGCCATGACACTACATCCCCCACAGAATGGAAATTCCCCCTTATGAGGATATGGGAAATAGATATGGGCATTCATTCCTTTAGTTAATTCCTTTAGTAATTAGTTATTAAAGTCATTTTGTGACATAATCTCTAAAGGTAATTACAAATAATTAATTATGGAAATCTTCATTAAGCACTGCAAGTTAAATACATTCTGCCCTTCCCTAAGACAATTTTGATTGTGGAGCTATAACACTATTTCATGGTGTTACGTGTCATAAGACTGTCAAATAACTGTGAGGAAAGAGAAAGAATAATTTATCATTACAAATGACTGATTATATAATACCATAGAAGGATTTTCAAATATGTGAGATATCTGTGTGTATAACTCTGAGCTCACAAAAAATGGCCAAGGCATGATCTATGAGATAGGGAATCTAGGTCCTGAAATAAACTAAGTAGACTTCTTCAGAGAATTGAGATAGATGGACATAAGGTATCAATGACAAATATTGTATTCTATTGTGGAAGCTTTATATTTTAAAAAATGTTTATGTACATGTACTAAAGAATCAACAAGGAAGATTCAAAATAGCATGAATCTTAACATGAGAAGATGTTTTACTTGCAGCTGATGAAAATGATGTATTTATAATGCAGGATGAATTACTTAAAAATCTGAAGGAGGTATTAAAGTGGATAGGTCACTAGTCTGAGAGTGTGTCATGGCTCCAGAACATTCATTATTAAAGCTCAACAGTGTGTGGTGTATCTGGAATGATCCACCACCCGCAAAAGTCTCACTACTGGAAGGTTTGCGGTAAACAATATGGTCATTGATGAAAGTGGGCAAAGGAAGCAGAATGGACTTTGCAAAAAAAACAAAAACAAATGGTCTACACTGAGTCCAGTGCAACTTTAAGGCCTATGAGCATAGCACCTTGGGAAGAATGGTGTTTTGCAACCTATAACTTTAGTTTAGTTACAGTATTTTTGTAAGGATTTATTTGATTAGATACATAATCAATTGATAATATTTTTGCAACTGGAAAAGCTGTTGATCACAATCATTAATAACTGCATAGAAATGTAGCCTTATTTATTGCAGAACAAATGGTACAGAAGTGGTAATGATGTAGTTTCCCAGCAAGTCTGGGTTTTGAGCTAATGGACAATAGATATGAATGACATGTAGGTGGCAGCAAGAGGGCAACGTAAAACAGGTAAACCATATTGTTATTTACAACACAAAAGGACATGAAGGATCTCTATCTATCTATCTATCTATCTATCTATCTATCTATCTATCTATCTGTCTGTCTGTCTATATCTATCTATATCTATCTCTTTATCTATCTATCTATCTATCTATCATCTATCTATTTATCTATCTCTCCATCTATCTATCTATCTATCTATCTATCTATCTATCTATCTATCTATTTATCTGTATCTATCTCTCTATCTATATCTATCTCTCTATCTATATCTATCTCTCTATATCTATCTATCTATCTATCTATCTATCTATCTATCATCTATCTATCTATCTATCTATCTATCTATCTATCTATCTATCTATCTATCTATCTATCTCTATCTGTATCTATCTATCTATCTATCTATCTATCTATCTATCT
>JAKJJM010027745.1:0-10206 GCA_021901965.1 Pipa carvalhoi | reverse complement strand
CTTACTTGTCAATCAAGTAATCCGCGCCTCCTCCTACAGCCTTTCTATCTGACAAGCCTGCAGTGTCGACAATGTTGTTTCAAGCTGACAGGTGCACTTTAAAGAAATATTTTAATCATCAACAGTTTTTTGCCTATTTGTCACTGTTAAATAGTTTTGCATACACAGATAAAAAAAAACAAAAAAAAAACGGTTTGGGTATTCACTTCAGTGGCCATTTCACCGAAATGAGGAAGGGGGCAGGTCTACATCACATACAGAGACAGGAAGAAAGCTGCATCAGGGAGTTTTTAATCAACAATCCTGGGCATAGAATCATGAGATGGAAGCTGCTTGTGCACCAGTACTGTAAGTGTACTGCTGCTGGTTACGATCAGTTAAATATCTTGTTACGCTATAGTTATCCTTTAATTACATACTTGTAAGTAACAAAGAGACTATGAACCAAATATTTCTGTGTGTTTTACATTTATATATAAATCAAATGTAAACAAGCCCTACTTAAAATAGGATATGTTTCCCTTTATTATTGGATGTATGTGCTTACTCACTCCCATGTAGAGGGAATTTCCTGCAAGCTAAAATAGTTATGGAATGTGGACTGGAATCTGATCAAAGCAACACAATGCACAGTAGTTCAGTCAAAAAACCTTAGACAAGTTTATTGTAAGCACATGAGAAACCTGCATTTAGCTGGAAACACAATACATATATATACTGTTATAATGATAGGGTATTTAAACTCAAAAGAAAAATATTACATGCAAAGCCATAAATATTACATGCAGAATATTACATGCAAAGCCATAAAAAAAATCCTAGAATTTTGTCTCATAGTACAGATTCTAAACATAATAACCCATTGGCTCCTTTCAATATGTGTTTGTCCTTACAGTATTTCTTATTAATGTGTTATTAGAAGTGTTAACCGTAAATGAAATTACTTAAAACTGTGGGATCATATGAAACATGCCTTTGTAAAGAAGATAACATAAAAGCTTTTACCCAGGGCACAGTTTTTGCAACGTTTCAGGACTGTGCTTGTAGCCTGTGAAAGATACATTATTATCAAAGCCCTGGGCTCAGAAGGTGGGAGGAACAAAAACTAGAAAGAAAACAAGAAGCAAATTGTAGTGCATACTGTAAAGAGAAGCAGGATTGTGTTCATCTAAATGCTCATAGTGAGCCACAGTGAAACAGAAGGAAGGTAGTCTATGAGTTAATGTCCCTTTAAGCATGTAAAACGTACCATGTTGCAAGGCCAAAGCATGGATGGAGTCTTAGTCAATATTTCTGTTAAATGAAGAAAACCCATTTCCCAGACAGTATTGTTATGCTTCTCATTTATTATTCATTCTATTCCATGCATCCTTGTATTAAACACAATCAATTAGAGAATATTGAAGGCGTAGGTGGAAGACAGTGATGATTCAGCATATTCCTATTTCAAATTGATTTACCAGTATACTTCTCCGGTTTTAATAAAACATGGGTCTCATTTTCACGTGGCTTTATGTCAAAATATTATTGTACGTTTGCAGGCAACAGTATTTTACTGCTTTATATGTTAACATATAACAAACTACTACATCCTACTTTGTCTATTAGTAAACTACAGCTTTGGCCCTCAAAGCATGCTGGGAATTTAAGTCCAGTCAAAGATAGTTCTTCAACAGCTGTAGGGCCGCGAATTGGATGGTTTTCTGCCAAGATATAGCAACAGCTTTAAACTGCCAAACTACAAGGCTCTGTATGAAGACCAGAGTCAAGCAAACTGCAGAGTGTATACAGAAGCATGTCCATCTATTTTTCAGTAAAACAAGCAAAGGAAAATTTCCATTAATTAATTACATATCCAGTCAATTACTTCTGATCTGATATGCACCATTTGGAACATTCTAATTATATTTATGAAAGCAGGAAGGACATATTATAATAATCTCTTCCAGTACATAACGATGGCCTTAAAAGCTTACATTTTAACCCTTCATGACATGATCATTACACCATAGATATCAGTATTATTTATTGCTAAATATATAAACAGAAATTTCAACCTGTGATAAATAACTTTCCAACAATGATCAGCAAATAGTATAATCAAGATCTAGTAGCTCATTGGCAATCACACAGCAGAGATAATAAAATTCATACCTGAAGTTTTTGTTCTCTTCACCTGAAATTTGATTTTGCTGGACAGCTTGTAAATTGCTGTTCCCATCCCAGAAAATATGCTTAGCTATAATGCAGAGAGGCAATAGAGCTCATGTAACAGGAAGGCACTGGTAATTGGATGCTCCGACTCCGTCTGAGCAGACAAACTGCTGATCATTCTCCATCACTGTACCTCACACCCCAGCCTGTCTCACACAGAAGCACTGGGAAATGTTCTGTACTTATACTCTGACATGAAATATTTGTCATAGACAGATAGCTGCATCCATCAGACACAGACAGAGGTTGGATAATTTCAATGCAATACCTACACTATCACAGACATATGTATCTATTATATATGAGGTGCATTAGTAATAAAATACCACATCATGGAGCAAGATAGGATTACTTACTACTCTAGTATCTTGCTAGAATGAACAACTATAGCATAGTTTATGATGAAACAGGAAATAGGTTCTTTAACAAGTGCAATTCAATCCTGCAAACATTTGGTACCAACAAAGCATGTGTAACTGGCATCTCTTGTGTTTGACTAGCAAACTGTATCATCAACATACAGGGTTTTATTATATTATTCACTGCACACACATCTCAAATTATAGGACCAGAAACACATATTATTGAAAAAGACTGACAAAGCAGGTATTAGTATAGTATTTAGAAATTGTATCTATTTAGAATAGTACTATTCTAAATAGTATAAAAGGTTTTTTTTGGCAGTATATACCCACCTACTTAGCACCATTCTTTTTGAGACTACTGAATCAATTCTCCCATTATAAAGTCGTGACCGTGACAATTCTTCCATTATAAAGTCGTGACCGTGACAATTCTTCCATTATAGAGTCGTGACAGCGACAATTTTTAAAGTTCCAGCTTTGACAACATTTCCTCTGTAAAGTTGCGACTGCGACAATATTCTCATTATAATGTTGAGACTGCGACAATAGCAGTCTATTGCGACTGTCTTTAGCTGGTGAATTCCCACCTTTATAAGACAATTCGGACTTTAGAGAATAACCCCCTATATGTCTACTGTGGTCTGTAAATGCACCAAGTGTATGAAATAAACACCCTTGTGCACATACCCTTACGATAGAACTAGAAAATATTTCGTTTCACATAGATGCACCAGTGTCATGCTGAAATAAAAATATTCCAGTTAAAAAACATAGAGCTTAGTGCTGAAACAGCTTTGTCGACCAGTCTCAAGGACAATGTTAAGATTAGGAAACTACAGAAATTAATTTCATTGTATAATTCAAGGAGAAACTTTAAACGTACATCTGAAGTCAAAAATGTTATTCATATTTAGCTGAATGCTTTAAAAACATGAATTTGAACAGACTCCAGTGGTGTTTCAAGATTTGCAATAAAAGAACAATCTGCAGGCATGTCATTCTGTCATCTGTGGGGGTTCTTTATTGGCATTTCAGACAGTTTGATGTATAGGTAGGAGAAATAAATGAGACTTTCAGATAACAGAGGTTAGACACACTAATTGCTTTATTTAGAGTACTTATTGTTGTGGTATACATTTTTACATGATTGCTTCATTTGGAATCCCAATTCCAGGATACTGATTTGGAGAATCCATCATGACAAGTCTATTAAAGATCTTATATGGGTACTCAATTGATCTGGAATGCTGTCACACTGGATAAATGTCTTTAGAGATTGGTCTAGTCTAAAGATAAGCCAAAAACTGACCGCAGCTGTGTCAAACAGAAAAAAGCATGGCTTCATGGCAACAGATCTGTAAGGACCAGTAAGGACAGACAAATAAAATCCCCATTTGAATTGAGATGGTAGTTATTCAAATACAGCACATGTAAAAGTTGAATTCACAAATTTGATTACTTTGGCTGTTTTTACCTTAACTGATACCTTAACTGATATAAGCAATGTTGAATCTGTTGGTTAAACAAATCCCATTCATTTATAAGGAGCCATTTATAAGGAGCTTTAGATAAAAGATAAATAAATAAATGGGAATAGCTGGGATTTGTTTAACCAACAGATTCAACATTGCTTACATGAAGAGCCACAGAAAGCCCAGTTATTAAGTTAAATAGGGGGGTTTACCTAACCTCAGGTAATGCTGGCATGTTCCCCTTTAATAAATTTCCTACATTTTTTACATTTATTCAGCTAACATAAATGCAAATTATACAACACTTGCGGGCTTTAGACCTTAAGGCTGAGAAGCCCCAACAATTAATCTATCTTAAAAAGTTATTATATTTATAATTCACTGATGTTGCTTTAAAGATTTAGTACATTGAGCTGAATAGAATCTATGAAATAACAATAAAAGACACATGGGTGAGGTATTATGAGTGCGAGAGTGTATCTAGGTTATCACAGTTTCACTTTATGCATACAAAAGGAAGTCCCTTGAAATGTGTTAGCACAATCAGGGGTGTAACAATAGGGGTTGCAGCCCTGCAATATCTGTAAGGAAGGGGGCCCAATGTTGATCCTGCAATGAAGCCTTGGGAAGAGGGCCTCTGGGCTGATCCTACACGTGGACAAAGGCTAGGTTCACACGAGCGTATTGTGCACAGAGCATAACATGCTAGTGTGAAAAAAAGCCACGCTGCGAATTCCTATGGAACTTACCTTGTTCCGGCCACACAAGCGCATATAACGCGAGCACATGAACAATTGCCGTTGCATTTTTGCCAGCAAATGTACACCGCACAAAGAATGCGACCAGATAGGAGGAGCTTTGAGCACCGAGGGAGCGTTCACACGATGTTGGGTAAGTACAATAGAAAAGCGCGTCTAGATTATACGCCGTATTGAAATACACAGCGTATTTTCTAGACGCACTTTTCTAATACCCAGCGCATAAAATACACTTGTGTGAACCTACAATTAGAGACCACCACTGATCACTTGCATGTATTTATGCTAAATAAATGGGATAGGAGGTTTGAGCTTCTTATAGTTTTTTTTGTTGACTATATTACAATGGACCAAGGCTGGGTTCAGCTCCAAGAACATAATGTACATCAGAAAAACTTAAGCACTTTGGTTGTAAACTTTAATGTCCATATTCTGACTGGAATGGCAAGAAATAAACCTGACAAAAGCAAAGATAACGGTAACATTACTGATGCTTAATAAATATTCCACTTAATTTGGACTTACAGGCATTAGGCATTAAGGGCGAAATTTATTAAAATCGAAAATGCCATTTTCTAATTATTTATATCGAAAATGGCATTTCGATTTTAATAAATTTCGCCCTAAGACTTCTAGAAGTAACTATCTAAAAATACATGCTTTGTTTTTTAATTTTGTGATTATGCGTAATGTTCCAATGGAAAAAAAAACAGCACAAAGTGGGTATGTTTCTAATAGGCAATTAAAAATAATAACATTCAGATAACAGTTTTAAAGGTGATGGTATACTATGCATTTTATCCGTTATAGTAAAATGCAGCAAAAAAAACTCTAACATCAATGGGTGAATGTGACAATTTGCTTATCTATCTATCCCCCTTTTAATTAAACAATAGACTTGTCTTCCCCTGTCTTCTGTTCTGTCAGGAAAAAGAACACAGTAACATATCAGGGCTCCATCTACTGTCCAAAAATAGTAACTATTACCCTGATATTGTCCTAGTCTGGCTGGGTTATGTTTACAGTTGTTACGTTTTCAAAATGACTACAGAAGATTTTGGGAAACCTTCAAGCAGCATTACACTAGCTTCCTTAATATTGCAAATTCATTTGAAATTCATTATACCACCTGAACATGAATTCTTACTGTCTTCCTCTTGTTTTACTTCTGCTCTCTCTAACTGTTGCCCTTCAGGGAGTTACATATACTCCCTTATAAAAATCTCCTTTTAGCTCCTAATGTGTTGGACAGACAGCGCTGTTTCCCTTTATGTTTGTCTTATTTAACTCAGTCTGAATTTTCTCTCCTAAAATAGCATTGGTAACTTGCCAAACAGAGGCTGCTAATTCCCATGGAAACAGAATTTTACATGATTGTCAGTTTTGACTAGCAAGCACTAGAGCAATCTGTTTGTGGCACTGTTAAGAATCAAATGCTATTAAGCATGTTAGATAAGATATGACTGCATATAATCACATTGTACAATATTGCATAGCTATATTTTTGACTCTTGAAATATATTTTTTTTGGCTACTTAAGAAATCCAATCACATTATTAGCTGCAATCAGATTTTCCAATCTGTAAGTTCTTTACAGACATCATTAACCTCTGCAAGATTACAGTAAGACATGACATAAATAAAGAATTAGTAGGTGCTACTAGATTTCTAGATTTTATGCCTGCAGAGGAAATTAACTATTAACTGTTAATAAGATGAAAACGTACAGCTCTTGTCACAGCATTTTCTACTGTATCATATTGGTGGTTTAAACAAGAGCAGTCCCACAGTTTATCTCTGTATGGCATATATGTGCACAATGTCAGCGTACACAGTCTGCACAGCTGTTATCTCTCTATGGTTCTTCTTTATGGAATTTGCTTTAGTTTATCACAGGGAAATATTCACTTTACAAGGAAATTAGTTGAAGAATGAAGCATCTTCAGGGTCTGCATTTCCATTCTACACAATCAGCGGGTACACAATATAGCTAAGTGCATGTGACCAGCTAGACACACTATCATCATCTAGCCAATAAGCCTATCAGATTTCCTTAGAATCAGACCATATGTGGACATCTTTAGCACCCCAAAACAATATCAATGGCTATGCATCAATATAAGGCCAGGAAGAAAAAGCACATTACAATATCTTCCTGAACCAAATAATTTACCTTTCTTCCCTGGCAAAACTTTATTCTGCTTTGTCCAATACGTTCTGCTTATTCTATTATTGTGCACTGGAAAATGTCAGCACCTCATAAATAAGATTATAATAATTCCTTTCCTAGTATAATTCCATTACCCGGTCAGCTAAGGTAACCTAAAAAGGGCAAGATGCTCACAGCTGGGCAGCATCAACGACTGAGCAACAAACTGTATTTATTGAAGGTGATTTTTTTCTGTGTCTTATCCTAATTCTGGAAATGTACAAGCCATATTGTAAGAGCTTTTTGGATTATTACAAAATTACTATTCTTGAAACTATTTCTCCCACAATTCTCACACACTAACACAAGGGTTATAGTTCGCTAAATGACATGCTCAGTAAAAATCAGAATGTCATGTTAAAACATAACCCCTATGTACTGCTGGTAGTTATTCCTTGGTTGCTAATACAAACAGTATAATCACCAAAAGTGAAATATATTCACAATAGCTGACCCCACCTCTCCCTCAGATCAGTGATTTGGACTGTCCTACATTCCTTGTATACAGTTGCTAACAGGGTAATCACAGGCCTACTATTTGCTTTTTGCAATAAAATGAATGCTTCGGGGTACAGGGGTGGGAGTTCTTCAGTCAGTATTGTGCCACTGTGTCTGTCTCACCCTCCCCTATGAACATTGACCCAAATTTGTGTGTAATTAAGTAAATTAAACTTGAGTGAAGTCTGTGTAACTATCATAGGATTCTGGAAGGCCTAGAAATTCTCCATCTAGATATCACTGGTATCCCCAGTAAAATATTTTTTAAACCCCTTGCCTTACACCTGGTACAGAATTATGTTATCTTGTGTCGAAACCTGACGTTTTTGTGCACACACAACATTAAGATACTGAATATTAGAATTGGCTTCTGCCACATCCACTTGTACTCCTTGGCCCTGTGTGGCCTGGGGCCCTATAATTAGTCAAATTCAGTGATGCCCTATCTATAATTATTGTTGTCCTTTATTGTTCTCCTAAGGCTTTATTGCACACTAGATTGGATTGAAACTATTATGATTGGGTTTGCTTGACTTGATGTAACTGACATGCAACTGCAGAGATGAATGCGGATGCAATTTGTGGTGCAACTGATCATTTTTATTTGATAAAAGCTATTTCCCCAATATATAATGGTGTGAACCTTTCAAACAAAAACATCAATAATGTTACTGTGTTCTTATTCAAATGAAAAAAAGCTAGCCTTTACTGAATGGAATCAGAAAAACACATGGACACCAGGACATTTACAAAAACTAAGGACATCTATAGACAGATCTCATTCAGACTTTCTAGTCCTTGTCAATAGAGGGCAGGTATCTCTTATTTTTTTATTTATTTTTAGTCTGTGTATTCACCACAATTCTCAAATAATCAGGGCCTCGTTGTCAAAAGGGTGAATTCACCTCACTAATGGGGGCCATTCCGTAAAGTCTGAATTGTAGTGTAAAGGTCCGAATTTGCCAGCTAAAGACAGTCACAATAGACTGCTACTGTATAATGAGAATTTTGTTGCAGTCGCAACTTTACAAAGGAAATTTTAAAGCTGGAACTTTAAAAAAATTGTCAAAGTCGCAATTTTATTATGAGAGAATTGTCGCGGTCGCGACTTTATAATGGGAATCCGCTGTCTGCAAATTCGACAGTCAAATTCTCACTTTACAGAATGACCCCCTAAAATTCAAGTCACATCGCTAAAATAGACATAAAGTCACTTCTCACCAAGAAAAACAGGAAAGGCCTGTAGACAGCATAATATAAGTATGCCCGCACACCAATTAAAAACAATAATTTATTATAATTTAATTAAAATGGTAAACCGATAGGGTAATAGGACACAAAAAAAAAAAAAAAAAAATTACACATACACACACATATATATATATATATATATAGTGTAAAGTGAAAAAGAAAACCTGATACCAATACTCCACCCAACCCTTCCCTATAGGTACTTTCCAGCTAGTCTGGGGTTCCCTCTCATCAACCCAGTGGCGTAGCATTTGGTCATCCGTAGTGCTGTTCCGGGGCGGGCAGTGCGGGCAAAGGGGGGGGCAGCGAGTGGGGAGGAGGGCGCCAGCACCAACCTCTGCTACCACCCCCCATCCCCGGTCGCATGAGTGCTCTATAGCTCACCTCCCCTGCTCGCACGTCCGCCCCGGGCACCAAAACGGCATCCTATGCCACTGCATCAACCTGTGAGGGAAGAAAGATGTTAGGCGTTACATTAAGTTAAGTATAAGTAATTATCCTAGATCCTGACCCCCACTCAGCCCAACCCTTCCCTATAGATACTGACCAGCTAAACTGGGGGTTCCCTCTTATTAACCTGTATAGGGAAAAAAAGAGCACTTAAAAGTGCTTGTGTGTGGATAAGATTGGAAGCACTGAAAAGCGCTGTATAGTGGAGTCAAGTTAGCTAGTACTGAGAAGTGCTGTGCGCAAAAGTTAATAAAGAGGCACTAAAAAGTACCATAAATAATACAGCATAAAGGGAGGGGGGGGGCTGGGTGCACTCAAAGAGATGCAAAAATCTCCGTAAGATCGCGACTATCGTAGACATTCAAACTGGTCACGTACACAACTTCGCAGAGTTTATTCAATAAGAGAGCATGGGGAAGTAGTGTATAGATGTGAATTCAGAGCTCTACGTGACTATTCAGACTATTGACAATGAGGCCCTTACTTATAAAAAAAAAAAATATATTGGAAGACAAATCTTCTTATCATCACATATGAGACCTCCAATTCTCCTTAATGTGTTCAGGCATTAATTATCTGTATACATTTATCCCAAGTGACAAATTATAAAGAAAAAATAGAGCTCATAGTGTAGAACGATTTTAATAAAGTGCTTTTAGTCAAAATACATTATACTCACAATGAGCGATTAAAAAGTTGCAGTTTTATATATAGTATACGCTTTTTTTTAATTGCTCACTGTGAGTATAATGTATTTTGACTAAAAGCCTATGTGATACTCTAAAACCTATTGGGTTGGGTGTCATTCATAGGGTTCACAATTTTTAACACTGCAAAATTTACAGATACATCCCGTCTGGGGGGATTGATTTTCATGTATATATGTATATATATATATATATATATATATATATATATATATATATATACACACACACACACACACACACACTATATACACACACATACCGTATTTTGTGGCGTATAAG
>JAKJJM010027709.1:0-14554 GCA_021901965.1 Pipa carvalhoi | reverse complement strand
ACAGCGGCTGCAGTGTAAGACATTCCCCGAAAGTAAGACATCGTCTTACTTTCTGGAGTGAAAAGAAAGTAAGACGCTGTCTTACTTTCGGGGAAACACGGTAGCTTCAGATATTAAACTTTACATGTCAGACAGAGTAAACAACCCCCCCACCCCTGCCTAGTCCTATTGTTTCTTGTGGAACTTTACATGATACATTTTCATGAAGTGCCCTAAAAAGCCTAATCTGACTGCAACCAGCATAGAGAGATGGCTCAAAACAATAAAAATCAGGAATTTAACTTCAAAGATGATATACTGCATGGGATAAATTGCCATGTCAACTCAAATGGCATTTTTCTTTTACTGCTCCTTTAAGAGGCCTACAGCTATCATGGTGCAAGCATTGTGAAAAAAAATTCTCTTAAATGTTAAAGATAAATGTTTCCTTTTAACATAAGGACAAAGCTCTTAGTGTATTGCTTCTATGGAGCCAAGTGTTGCCAATTGCATCTTTGTAAACACTCTTTTTTTGGAAAAGTGGTCTGGTTTGAATCTCATGCCTACTCTACATTAAATATAGTTGGCATCATTTCCATGGATTGGCACTAACAGGCACCCGCCAGTAATATGTATAAAGATAATGAAATTAGCTTTTTTCTTCTACTTCACTTTCTGTACAAGTGGAAAAATTATGCATTTACATTTATTATGTTTTGTAATAGCAGATTCCATATCTGTAGTTTGGCTTAGACTAGTAAAATGCACATGATCCTTGCATCATGACAGTTGCCATCATTAACCAATGAAAGGATGATGCTTCAAGCAGCATGTACTTACACAGCACAGAACTGAGTGTTGCTCCACAGTCATCTTGCAATGTATTTCTTGTAGCTGTTGGCTGTACTGGATTTTAGGGAAAGGTTTTCAGGCCTTATGGGTTTGTAATCCTATAGCAATCATATTTTATTGTATGTAACATTTTCTGTGGTCCTGTACGGTGAATTAATACAGGTTATCCACAGTAACTGCAGACAGATAAAACAGGATTGGGGACATTCATAAAGAACGCTTTTAGTTTATAGTGAAAGTCATTGATCTCTAGTACGTGGGTCTCCAGCTGAACTACATCCCAATAACAGCTGGGGGTTGTAGTTTAACAAAGGCTAGAGAGAAACAATGAAGTTGAATGATAAAAGGAGTAGAAATGTTGCTTAAAATGACCATGCAGGGTAGTAAAATGGTTCTGATAAGGCATCACAATGGCATGCTTCTTTTTAAAGTCAACTCTG
This sequence comes from Pipa carvalhoi, assembly GCA_021901965.1. Classification (NCBI taxonomy): domain Eukaryota; kingdom Metazoa; phylum Chordata; class Amphibia; order Anura; family Pipidae; genus Pipa; species Pipa carvalhoi. Next base: position 13,283 of record JAKJJM010027709.1, on the reverse strand, counting down.
GCTTTGAATTGGGAGGTATTTATAGTGAAAGGTGTTTCTAAAATGTATATTGCTCTAGATTGTTTGATCTATTTTCTTTCCATCTTGCCATGGTGCAGGTACCACAGACCATGTCTATATAAAGTCAATCAGTGACTGACAGCTCACTTTACCTGGACTTTCTTCAGTAGCTGCAGGCTGTAGGCTTTACCATGGCGATGCTTCTTGTTGTAGCGTAAATAATGCTTACAGAATTAATTTTATGGAAGATCATTTTTCGAAAAAATAAAATTGGATCTTGGTGCTCAAGATCACATAAGAATTGATTTAATGGTTGCTACATGTAAAATACTGGATGCACACGCACTATATTTATTCATTATTTGAATTTAACTTACCAGTGCCTCCTATGAATTATATTTTACAAGTGAATTTACAAATCAATTTTTAAAAAAAGCAACTCAAACCAAGATATTGCATACTAAGGAAGCGTCATATTCTAGATACCATATTCTAGATGCCAAAATCTGGCGGTTGTTAAAAGAATTCAGGGGGATATGAGTGAATTCTCACCCCCAAATTAATTTGCAGAAATTTGTGTCAATTCACCAACTATGAAGTGTAGTCAGTTGTACAATCCTTCCTGACTTATCTACCTGAGGGATTAAACCCTGGAGGTAAAACCTTCTAGATGAATTTCTATGCATAGACCAGTGTTTTCACCCTCTTTTCTACAATACCATTCTAGAGCATAAGGTGGCATGTTTGTTTGTTTTATTTAAAAATCTGATGCCTTGTACTGCGTATTCAGGAACGTCAGAGAGATAAAATAGCTTTTACTATAACCCAACATTTACCCTTCCCGACTTCCCTTAAACCAGCAACCTCCTGGCTTGTAGACACTCTAATTCAAGTATCACTCGACTAAATATTTTAGAAAGCATTACTTAAAACAAATGACGCTTTAAGGAGTATTTATCAAGTTCTGGTTTTCAAAAAACCCACAGTTTCTCCACATTATGTAACAATTTTTATTGTTTTTGCTGAGTACTCCTTTCATTTTCCCATTTTGTTGCATTTTTGCAAGCGTTCATGTATCTGATCATTTTTATCTGCTTTTCTTAAGACCATTATCATGATGCAGTTACTTCTGCAACTCTTCAAGTAATACTAAATGCCATAAAACCAAACCAAAACCATAGAGGGAAAGAGAATACCCTTACCAACATTGTATCGAACAGGACATCTTGTGGTCACCACCATAGTTCACTGGTTTTAGTAAAATGGTAGTTGACAAATTACTAAAGTACCTGTAGTCCCTTTAAGAATATGTAGGACACATCCATGAGTCAATCATTTTGCCACTGTATATATTTCTGGTAATGCCTTATCTTTAATAGTCAGTCCAATTCTGGGTGCCTTTACACAAAAAGTGTCCTGGAACTGGAAAAGGTTCAAAGAAGGGCAACAAAAATGATAAGGGGAATGGAGCACCTCAGTTAGAAGGAGAGACTTAATAAATGAAACCTATTCAGCCTTCAGCAAAGGCAATTAAGAGGAAATATAATCACCTTGTATAAATATATAACTGGTCCTTATTAGAAATATTGTGATAAGCCATTGACTTTCACCACAATACAAAAGACACGTGACTGAAGCTGGAAAAAAACATATAGGGGGTTCAGGGTTGTTCCTAGCCTAAATGTCACTACGGGCTAGCTTAAAACTTACGCCCCCCCGCCCGGCAAAATTTGTGCGACGGGGGGGTGTGCTAGCGGTTGGTAGCGATAGCGCCCACCCCTCCCGCACACTCGGCGCCCCCCCTCTGCTCGGCGCCCTGGGCATTTGCCCGCCCTTCCCTCTCTTAGGAACGACCCTGAGGGGGTTATCGACTAAAGTGAGAATTCGACTATAAAATTCTCAAACAGCGGAATCCCATAGCAAATCCATAGAAAATCGACAATATTTCCATAAAGAAATTGCAACTGTGACAGTAGCAGTCTATTGTGACCATCCACAGCTGGCAAATTCGCACCTTTATGCAACAATTCGGACCTTGACCTATAACGCACTTAGTCTCCAGCTTCTTTTAGGGTTGTGATGACTCTCTCTGGAGTTATTTACCTATCTTTTTTTTGTTAATATGTTTAACCTGATATGGGCATTTGTCTTTTTAAACAAAAAAAGGGCCCACTGTGGAAGTTTAGTGACTGTCTTCTACCCTAAGTGGGAATCTGGACTATTATCCTTATATCAGTTAGTCTCCTAATAAAGGGGAGGTGACCTTGTACTTTAAGTATGGGGAAGGCATACAGATCTACCCAGTAACCAGAAATTACATTATCCAACAGGAGTACGGAAGCTGAACACAATACTCTTCTGTCTTCTACTCTGGAATCATATAGCTGCAGGAGATGAAAAATTGTCTCCATCTACAACTAGATAAAATATGTCAGATTTGTTATAAAATTTGCTAGCATGATTGTCTTCTTATATCCTACATTGGGTAAATGTTACAGATTTGCATAGGACTATCATTATAAACCATGTTACCAACCAGAGAGCTAATGTTCACAAAGAAGTTTCTATTTTTCTCTCTAAATACATTCCAATGGGCAAACTAGACCCGGGGTCCCATGCCATTGTCACTTTGCTAACAGAAAAGCCAAGGAAAACAAAATCAAATTAGCAGGGAATCCACAAGCAAATGTTTACTCTAATTATATGAGCCATGATGTTGCAGTGTTCTATTTGGTCTCCATATGCCATATTCTGGATTCACTATGTGACAGACAGAGAAGTCAACAAGGATACCGGAGGGTGGAGGAGGGGTGATGCTCACATTTCTTGCAGACAGTGTAATACATAATGAGACTGAACAGAGCAATATTTGTAGAAACAACAGAGAGATTCCATTACTAAGAATTGCTGATAGCACTGGAAAAGATTGGGTTGAAGCAATGGATTGAGAATTATTCCTTTGCATAAGGGATTCATTCTGTCCCTCTTTTGCCCAATATTTTAGCTCCTGAATCCACTCTATTGTACCAATAGATTGCGGAAATGATGGAATAATTGTACTTGTGTTTTTATTCTTATTTATTGATGCAGCAGTTCCAGAAAGACTTTACATATTACATTGCTGAAGATCGTGCACCAGTTCCTGCCCTTCGTAAGTTCTGCTGTTGGTACCATGATACAGCAAGCTGGTATCATCACAGGTAGAATTAAAGAGCAATGGTGCAGCATGGGAAAACACCATTATGGGAAGCATCTCAAAAGGACAACCCCAGTCTAAAAACAGGTGTTTGTGTAGTCATTTTTTTGTGTAAATAATTGTAGGAAATCTTGTAAATGCAACAGATGTAACTGAAAAAACCGTAGGACCATTATAATCTATAAACCTCGAGCCATATTCTGAGAAATCAGTTTAAAAGGGCATTGAGGAGTGCCTCATCAGTTTAGCTAGCCATTGGCACTTGGTAATGTATGCTTTGTGCCTATGAGCTAAGCTGAGCAGTAAGCAGTTCATAATAATTTCTGATGCCCAATATACCCAAAATTTGAACTGAATATTCACCATTTGTAATGATGCTTTTACCTCTATCCAGGCTGTGACCGCTGGTAATGAATACTTGAGCCCCAAACAGATTAGCTGGACAGTAACAGTTGATGCCCCTCCCCAAACCTTAGTCCATACAAACTTGGCCCGAACACCTGCCTTGCCCTTAGACCTCTAGTTACTGGAAGACCAAGTCAGTGTAACACCTTCTGCAAGTTTACACTTTCATTTCCCATTGTCTGTGCCTGGCATGGAACCTAGCATGGAGTTTTTATTAGCCTTTCCAAACATAACAATTACCATCAGGCTATAACGAAGATCACAAGTTTTAATCTCTAGCCAGAGGTATAAAATAGATGTTTCACTCTCCTGTTCTTAAGGTCAAAAAAAATGAATCCTTTCCCAGGACTTTAAAACCAGATATTTCATTCCTAATATAGAGACATGTTAGATAAGCAGATGTGCATTGTCCTACTCTATATTGATTGATATTTCTAGCTGTTCATTTTGCAAGAGAGAAGGTTTCCCAGACAGTAAAAATGCTACTTTTAGCCTCATTTGATAATTTGCCAGATGTTTTAAAGCAGGTTGGAGAATCACGGAGAGCTCAGTGCATTTTAATACATTTGAATGTAAAACACTGTTGGTTATCTGGCAATGTACGGTACAAAATCTCTGTTTAGGTTATCAACACATATGCTATACCACATGTCTAGTCTGTATAATTGGGCACATTTATCTTATTGTAGTTAAAGTGCAAACAGAATAAAACAATATCACTGACTGTTTCGGTTTGTGTGGGAAGCTTTGCATATGTTTGTGGGCAAAAAGATGGCAGACTTTTGGGAAATGGCTTTTTTAGAAATTCTTTCATCAAGACGCCTATCTTCTCAGCACTATGGCTTTGATTGTGTAGAAGGGTTTAAAGAACTAGTATTTACATAACAAAACGTCTCGCGAATAAAGCACCGATGTGGTCACAGCGTAGGCAAGATTCAGCGTTTATCCATTTACAGAGTGATTCCTGTAGAATTTCACAGCGCACATATATTAAAGTAAAATAGGTTCATAAGAAACACTGCTATGACAATGAATGCTAAAAGAATCCATAATGATTGCTCCTCATTGTAAAATGTTACCGCTTAGGAGAGAAGTCAAAAGACAATCTCAGGTTGAGGAATTATCATACTGACAAGCTTTCTTCGGTTTGTTTAAATAGATTTTACAAAGCCTTCCGCGCAGTATATTGTAATTTATTCATCAATATGTCTCTGTCTTTAAAGTCAAAATTAACCAGTTCCGTCCCTTGCTTAAAATCTAAAGTGAAATTCTTTCTCATCGCAACTAACTTTTATTTTTGTACCCCTGTGTCATTTACTTTTAGCTTAATTGAGTTTCCTTAAAAGAGAAATATACACCATTCATAGACAAATATGGTGCTGCGTATACCTTTATTTCTTTCAGGAGATACTATTCTACTCCTGGAAACATGTAGAGTTCCCATAATCCTCTGCAGTACCAATCAGCTTTACTAGCCCGTGGAAAAGTTTTTTACTGATATTTTCCTGATGTATTATGGTGTCTAAAAAATTTCAAAGAAAAGCAGAAAGGAGTCCATATATTACAAGCAAGGGCTCTCCAACTTAACATTTATCACTAAAAACATAGAAAATTTGCCCTTAGTTTTGCATATTTACTGATGACTGCCCCCCACCCCACATTTACACTGTACCAGGCTAGCCACATGAAGGTTGTGAGACATGAATTGATATATTTGGTGTGCACTCAAAATACAAATAAAAACACAGGGGATTTTTGACTAACTCTCACACTTACCTCAGACAAAATCTTTGGTAACTGAAGAATTCAAGAGAAACTCACTAGGATCCTTGTCATAAGAGGATAAAACATCACACAGGCATATGTTTTTCCCAAGAGCTACAGCAGATTCACTAAACAAATCCCTCTACTCTAGGCCATTTGTGATGTGGTACTGCTGGGCATTTCATAAAGCCTGAACATTAAATTACCTGACTAGTCTCACTGAGCAGATCGTCTACAAATATTTCTGTAACCACCTTGGTAGGGCATTGGCCTGTTTCACTAATACAGCAATTTATAACCTACAAAGTATAGGAATATCCATTTCATTGAAATAAGGAGCAGAAGATCCCGGGAACATTCTTTCTTGCTCTATCAGTCTTAAAGCACATGGAATAAACTCATTGAGAACATTAGTAAGCTGTCTAGAAGCATGTTTATCTTTTAGTTTGTCAGAAAGTCCATGTCAGAAGACCGTACATAAAATCTTGGTTGTTCTACTCTGTCTGTATAGATAGACATCTAAATTCAGCAGCATAATGGACCCAGTACCAGAACCTTAGTGGATATTTAGTAGCTGTGCTGCGGCATTAAAGCATCTTCATGAGATATCAAAACCCTTAACAATGTAAAGAAGGCTGAAGAGTCAATCAATCAAGGAATTCAAGAAGGAGACACATGGCAAGGACAAAGCTTACTGTTGTTTTCCTACTGTAGTTGAGACCTAACCTGAATATAAATGTTAATAATTGTGTATTGGTTCAAAACGGTATAATGTTAACAAAGCTCTCCAGGCTTCAGTAAGGAATATGATATTCTTTAGCATGCAAAACAGACATAGAAGGAAATGAAGCTGGACCTGGAACTGGACCTGGAGCTGGTGCTGATACTCTTAGGAAATGTTGGACAAACCAAATAGAATTCTGTAAAGCAACGTCTTTAGCTTGGGGCCTTGGTCACTCACTTTCAATAGATCTAATGGATCTTTTTAAATGTCTTATATCCAGGGAGGGCATATCACCAGGCATGCAAAAAAAGTAGAAATGATTCAGGCACCAATCTCAGTCAATTATCTATTTACTGTGTAACAGTCCGGTTCTGTTGAGCAGTGAAATGTTAGAAAACCCAACTATTCCCAGGACTCAATATGATGCCTGATCGAGACTGACAACCATGAACAGTAATCAGAAACCTAGATCTAAATCTTGAGGCAGAAGCAAGGTCAGATACAGTAGTAAAACCCAAGGCAGGTGAGATCAGAAGAGTAGCAAAGGTTAGTAAATGTTATATTGTCAGGATAACAACATGTTGAACAGCAAGCGCCATTTTTGAAGGTTGGCAAAACTATACTCCCTATGTAGGCTGTGGCTGAGCCACTTTATTACTTATTAATCTGTTCCTTATGTATTGACTCCCAAACTTCCTTAACAATGTAAACCAGAAGTCAGGAGAGGATATTTAGAAATGAAAGGTGTGTGGCAAAACAGTAATGCCAAGACAACCAACCCTATCCCTATTAACAATGCACAGACCTCCAATGCCCATGTTTTACCTCACATTGCACATAAACCCCCAGTGCAACTTATAGTATAAATTGTTATATTCAAATGAAGATTCCCACACTTATTTGTTCATCACGGTAGAGCATTTATTTGACATCCAGTGTAAAGTGCACAGCGTTTTGGGTGATGCTAATGTGTACAAAGCCTTGTAAGACAACTGCACACTCTGCACTGGCCACAAGATCTACTATGTTAAATGAAACTACATTAAAACAGTTATGTAATTGTGCTACAAGAAGCAGTTTGAAGTTTAATGCATTGTGCATTAAACTACCCAGATTGTAAGCTCTATGGGGCAGGGACCTCCAGCCTCTTGTGTTAACCACAACCCAGCACTTAGGGCCACATTCTGGTCAGTCCAAATCTCCCCAGTCGAAGTGATTTTCGTGAGCATTTGAGGTGCGTCACCAAAATTGTCACGGATGTGCTTCAATATGCTTGAAGAACAGACAAACAGAACTCTGCTTGCCTGTTGTTCAAGCACATATTGAAGCGCATCCGCTACAATTTCGGCGACGCACCTCAAATGCTCATGAAAATCACTTTGACTGGGGAGATTTGGACTTACCGGAATGTGGCCCTTAAAGTGAAGTATCCTTGTGATACTTGTATGGGGCAGTGTGGTGGCTCTGTGGTTGACACTGCTACCTTGCAGCACTGAGGCTCTGGGTTCAATTCCACACTGGACTTTATCCGCATGGAGTTTGTATGTTCAACCCACACCCACGTGGGCCTCTTCCAGGCACTCTAGCTTCCTCCCACAATCCTAAACTATACATCTGTGTGAGACTGAAACTAGATTGTAAGCTCCACAGGGCAGTGAATGATGAATCTCTGTACAGCACTGCGCAACCTAGTCGCACTTTGTAAATAAACATATATGTGTTATACTTGTATTTTATAATGCACTTTTCCCATGTCTGTATTATATTTGTATTGCTGAATTGTACAGCACTGCGTAAATTTGTGGCGCTTTATAAATCAAATTATACATACATACATTGTGCACAATTGCAATTTATTTCTAACTATAACTGCTGCAGTCGATCCACCTATAACTGTGCATTTCTAAGCAAAGTTAGGACATAAACTAATGCTCTGGTTACAATCAGCAGGTCTCGAACCAGCGGATAGCACACCTCCTCCTCGCAGGCAATTTTTACTCAGCATTATTAAATTCCAAAATCCATTCAGTACCCTGGAAAAATTGTACTTTGTTATTAAGGCTGATTTCTTCTGCATAACCGCCCAAGGACTGTGTGTTGTCAACAAATTGATGCCCAAGAGCAGAGTAATTTTCTATGATCATTAGTTATAGCCCTAGTTAGTTGCATTTTTATTCCTTATATTACTGTGTTTATTGCAATGCACCGTGATTGTTCTTTGTTGTCTACCATTATAACACAAACAGCTAAAATGAATTATTTACAAAAAATATGGAGACATTATTTACTATCTTTTCTTATTCCTTTTTCTTTGCTTTTGTACCTCTCAGTTCTCAGTCCATTAACAAAATAAAATTGTTCATATTCATTTTATTGCATTTTAAAATTGTTCTGCTCATTTATTATATATTCTAGCTGATATACAGCTGTAGAGACTGTCTTTCTTCTTTATGTATACAGTGCTGACATATTACGCAGTGCTTTAAAGAGACAAAACCTTTTTTTATAGGCCCCTGTCCCTATGCTGATTGAAATCTCCTTTTACCATCCAAGTATATACAAGTGTTGGGCTAACCAAAATCAGAGTGATTTATACAACAATAATTGTTTAAAATGTTTGTTGCACTGGTTGACGCTGCCACCATTCACAGATATAAAGGAGCTGCGTATGTACAGAGTGCCATTTGTTCACGGTTCATTTTGTGACATAGAGGTAATTTTGTAAGCACAAAATTAAACCATTATATTTTTTATGCACAAAATATTTCTTGCTTTGACAAAAAAATATTTTTCGTATGCACAAAATACACAAAAAAATTATATTTTAAGACAAGAATAGATTTGTCAACTTGCAAATTGTGTGTTAAACAATATTCACCTGCTCAAACAGGTGAATTTGGAGCAGTACAAGTAGTCGCATTTGCTCCTTCGACACACTCCGCTGCATAGTCAATAGTAAAAGTACCTGTGCACGTGCACACAAAGTGATGCAAAGAGCTCCATAAGGCTGGGTTCACACGCAGAGTTTGCTCAATAAATGAACATGGGGAAGTTGCAACCAAATGTGAATTCATAGCAATAGGCGACTGTTCATCCTTTAGTCAATAAGGCCCTCAGAACTTGAGATCCCATCGTGCTGAAAGAGATGCATTTTCTAGATATCAGGGACAATAAGCACTTTAGATCCCATCATGCTGACAGAGACACCTTCTAGCAGAGAAATAGAGAAAGTGAGACACATATGAACACACAAAACAAATACTTATTGGTGAACTAGCCACAACTAAAACCATCCCATAGAACTCACAGCACTGTAACAAGCAAATTGAAGGCTATGGAGACAATTGCTCATTGTGATTTACCTAATGAGAAAATTAGGACATTGCTCGAGGTAGCAAATGTAATTTCCCAAATTTGGTCAGAGAAATATTTAAAGGACCTCAATGTCGAATATTAATGATAGTAAATAAAGATCCTTGTTGCAATCAAATGAATTCCAATAATGGACGATGAAAGGACAAAGCGTACATGACGATGTCTTTATTTTGTGTTTGTTTTTTTTTTCAAAATAAAATCAGATTCAGAACCAAATCAAGTTCTGCATAAAGAGGTCAGAACCAAATAAAAATAAGTCAATGGGGAAAAAAAAGAACCAGCTGCACAATATAAGAGTCTGTGCACATCTCAAACCAAAGAAACCAAATAAGACAAAGAACTGGATTTGGCAGTAGTTGCCAAGGACCTCTACCTAAGGCCCCAGCATAAGGGGGGAAGGGGGAAACTAATTCATAATGTATAATTACACAGTTAGGACAGGTAACCCCATACCACTACCTAGCCCAAGGGTCCACTATGACTGTATTGTATATTTCACAACGTTAGATGGGGTCTTGCTAATTATAATTACTCTGACTTTAAGGCTTTTGATACACAAGGAATTTTTCACATCCAGAAAAATTCCCGCATGGCTTCCCATTTAGATTCATTGTGCTCTTATACTCTCAGGGTTTTTAGGGATAAAACTGCCCTTTGGCATAATATCTAGCACTAGACACGAACTCCTTGTGCGTCACAGGGCTAAATATATATATAATAAGGCAATAGGTGATTCATTGCTATTTTCAAATGGCTTTTCCATTCTGTGCGCAGCCTTATTTCATTCCCAGGCATTATCACACCAATATTTTAAAATCAGAACTGATTGCTTTTTTTTTTTTTTTTAAATATTAAACACATTATTTTCTTTTTATACGTCACTGGGGTGCAGGCAGGAGGTGGTGTGGTAGCAGGAACATGCTGAGCTAGTATTTGGCTACCCTGGAAGGGAGTTAAACAACTTGGCTAGATTTCCAGTTCTTTCCTCTTCCCCTGCTGCTTAGGATCACAGATGGCTGGATGAGCGATGTGTCTGCAGCTCATTAATATAGTGGTTTTAAGCAACACTTTCCCCTATAATTCATCAAAATCTTGATAACAAAAAAACTAACTGAATAAACAAATCCCCCCCCCCCAACCCAACTGGTCCCTTTACTACAAAAAAAAGTGAGCTATCTAGGCAGTGGTGTAAGTAGGAAGCTATGGGCACCCCTAACTATCCAAATCAAACATCCATACCTCTAGTAAGGACAACTAACTCTATCTCACCGCCTCTCTTCATCCAGATTTGTAAGGGCCTTGGCCGCTAAAAAGCAATGTTCTCCTTAAGCGTGAAATTTACTAAAGTCAAAAAGTATGTTTTCGACTTTTTCAACACTTTTTGCCCAAAAATTGGGCGAACGGGTTGAAAAAAAATGTTTTCCCATTTTTTGCTAATCTGTAATTTTTTTGAACGAAAAAGTGGAAAACTTACTTTTCAACCTTAATAAATTTTGTAATAAATGTTATAGTAAAATATTGTAGACATTAATTCTCTAGGATAATTTCCACCTTCACTTTTATTTTCTGTTTTATTAAGGATTTCACTATTTGTTGCAAACCACTCTTGCGCAATGAAATTGAGAAAATCACAAGCAATACAGAAATCCAAGTTGCATTATGATTTGTAAGATGCTGTCTTCTTGTAATTAACTGAGTCCCACCCACAATGATGTGGCACCTGGATACATAGCATTCCACTTAATTATTGCTTCTTGGGGGATGAGATTTGGTTAAGCATGCTCAGAAGTGAGTAGTGCCCAGGACACAGGCAATGTGGAAGGACTAAAATCACAAAATATATTCTATGTACTGCTTGCCCTCACTAACATATAAAGACTGATGTTTGGAGATCGATTAGGTAAAATACTGGTTGAGTCTGAGTAATTAGGCTATTCTAAGTTAAGTTCAACTACAGAAAGGCATTCTTTCTGAGCCTTTAGTGTCTCTTTAAAAGCTTCTCCATGCTTTGTGTGCTCAGGTTAAATGTAAGTAAATTATTAGTGCATGAATTTCTATAATATGTTATAATATTTTGCACTGCTAATTTAAATTTGGGTCATAAAGACAACACATTCCCTGTTTAGAATAGGTAGGAATAGGCAAGCAACCAGATACAGTCCTGTATTAAATATCTCAGGATCAGGAATGAATTAAATATGGTGCTTTGCTTGCCCAATCCTTCTCATTCTCCAGTGTGCGGATTTACTAGGGCTGCAGAGTTGGGCAGGTAGCCAGGAAGCGCTGTCAGAAGCCAAATCTTAAAGGAACAGTCTAGACATTTTTAATAACGTATGTTGCAAACTTGTGACTTTTCAGGATAATGCTGGATTTTAACACGCCAATTAGAGTTTGGTATGAAGACACATTCTTTGAATCCAAATATGAAGGATTTGTTGCATGCCTATTGTGTGTGTGTGTGTGTGTGTGTGTGTATTCATAGTCATATGTAAACATGAACTTTATTGTTCTGTTCATAAATCATCAAATCCCAATTCATGCATTCCAAAAAAAAAATCATGACAATTTAATACATCATAGTGCAGATGTTTAGTTAAGGCTTCCCTATTGTTTGACCTCACTTTTAATTAGAGAATAAATTATTAATGCCTTTCAATGGGAGACAAACTACTTTAGAGCGCTGCGGTTCCCCAGGCCAGTATGTGGAACTCCTTATTCCAGTTTTATAAATTTCAAATAAAACACAAGCGGCCAGAGGTAAAACAATTTACATTTACAGCTTTTTATAAAGCCTCATCCATCAACTGTTTAGTTCTAATCATAGTGATTACGTTAGCAGCCCTATCCTAAAAACAGGTATCTGTTCCACTGGTCGAATTCAATTAAAAAGAGAGAGAGGAAGAGAAGAGCAATGAACCTGGCACTAGCACAACATTATTATTTATCATAAAAAGACAGTTAAATCCCTAATTTACTCCTGGTATCTATATTGGCATTTCACTGCATTTTACCTGCATCAAAATACATGCCAATTTCTCTAGTGATTCCTACTACGTCTAATAAAAGCAATCCAGAAGAATTCAATTGTTTTTTTTTTCTCAGGACCATTGGAACATTAACTGGGTTATTCATCAAAGTGAGAATTTGACTGTGGAAGTGAATTGTCATCACTTCGGGTCGCTGCCCACCGATAGTCACAAGTTCTCTACTAAATGGCAGATTCGCATAGTGAAGAAGCGAACGGTGTAAGCAACCATCCTTTTTTGTATGTGGCATAGTCAGTCATACTGTAGCATCCCTGCCATTGACTTCTTATTTCAGCACTTTAATCTAGCAAAGTAAAGCTGGCGAATGCGTCACATTATGCATTGCTAAATTCACTACCGCGACAGACTCCGACATTTGATGAATAGGCAAATAACCAGCGCACACGCAAGGAAAGGATGCAAAGAGCTCTGTAAGTCTGTGACTGAGGGACACATTGTAAAAAGTGAAAATTCACCTGTCAAATTCACTTTGCTACAATTCGAGTTGCATCGCCAAGATAGACGTGAATTCACTTCTCACTATTGACTAAGTGGAGAATATACTTGTCGAATACATGGACAGCAGGGATCGCTGTCACATGCATAGTGTACGTAGTTTGATGTCAGGATGTTAAACTGATAACATTTTACTATATTGTACCAGTTTCTGTATACATTTGTTACCCTTTAGTTTTTTGTTCCATACCATGCCTGAAGAAGAGACTAAGTAGTGTGGAAAGCTTGTATTTACCATCTATTCAGTTACCAATAAAAGGTATTACCCATAATCCAC
>JAKJJM010027701.1:0-10012 GCA_021901965.1 Pipa carvalhoi | reverse complement strand
GGGGGGGGGGGAGACTAATTGAATACCTCTCTTATTTAGCAAAATGGTACAGACTACTTCTCTGCGACCTCCAGCATTCAAAGGGTAGAGCACTCCCACAACACCCTTAAAAGCTAATCTAACCCTACATGACCAAAATCATGTAAATGAAAATGATAAAATGCAACTTAAGTTTATTATATGTTTCTATTTTGATTTTAAAACATTTTTCTGCTTACAAAACTTCAAATCCCAACCCAGATGCAGACAGACATGTCACAAGCATAGATGCCTCATGGTACTTTTTGGCCCTTGGATAATCAAGGCCAGGAGTTTAAGAGGTGTACTCCCTTTCACACATCTCCCATGTTTGGATGATTTGGCATCAGGATGACAACAAAGTGAATGGGCAGCACCCTGTGACTTGGCACCACAGGTATCTACCCTGTCCTGGTTGATGTATGCAAGGATTCTCCAGTCAGAATCAGAATCCTCCTTGGATATCATTTTCTTGGCTGCCCACAGTCCCCTACAATCAGATTGGCATTGTAACAACCTATGCCTGACGCCTGTTTAACTGTTCACATAAATAGTAGCAGAATAAGGCACCATAATATGCAATATAGATAAAATACTTACCAATCATGGTAAATAGGCAGAACACATGGCACAAGCAATCTTTCCTTTTACTTCCTGTGGAACTTTACTGAGTTAACAACAAACACCTTACCTGGAAATGAAAAGTGAAAAGGAACTTTATTTCCCTTAGCAACATGAGCAATCTGATTGTATAAATGCCATACATATCACAATTTTACAAATAATAAATATTTCATACTATCACTTTAAATATGTGAACGTTTACAGAAATGGTGTGGTAAATTCTAGTTAGCATGTTCACTGCTACCTGTGGTTGTTCTGTATTCAAAAACAGCATGTTCAGTTTAATAATCAGTTATGATCAGCGCAATTTATGAAGGACAGTTACTAATTTCAAGAATACAAAATACACTTAAAAAGGATTACCCAGAAGATCCTCCATTGCTACATGCATTAAAGCAGAAGTTCAGCCAAAAAATAAAGACTGCAATTCATCAACAGGGGCAATTGTTTATAGACGACTAGTAATCCATAGCAACCAATCAGCAATTAGCATTCAGTGGTATAGTGAAGTTAAAAATTATAAAAGCAAATCTCTAATTGGTTGCTATGGGTTACTGGACCTCTGTAAATCTTGCCTCTGTTGATAAATTCCCCTGAAAATGTTCTGAAAAATACATTTTTTGAAAAAAGATAAGCTGTTTAGGCTGCAGTTTTGTGTGAAGTAAGCACCTTGGGCTCATTGCTCTTCTGCAGCACTTATTTTTGTACGAGACCATCAGAGTTAGCACTATCCTGCTGCTTTTTAGCAATGATTTGACAGAAAGAAAGTAGGCCTCACTGGGACTGGGACTCCTTGCCTTATTCAGACATGTATGCACCTGATCATAACAATTTTCCTAATACTTCTCCTCTTCTGAGTGATATCCTTCAGCCCCTTTATTATGTAGTATTATTTGCTTACCATGGAACAGTGCAGTTTTTATCAGTAGCGTGGGTTTTATTTGTGGGTTCATGATTCCAGGCTGCAGGATTACTCGGTTGCAAAGGTGAACTGCAGCAGCTGTGAGCTCCCAGGAGTTAGAGGAACACAGTTGTTCACAAAGGAACACCCTTGCTGGTCTTGCAAAGACTCTTTACTGGGTCAATCAAACATAAGCTGACATTTTCTGCTGATTTCTGACTGATTAACCTAGAATAAGTTTACCAGGTCAGCTAAATTATCTAAGACAAGTGTAAAATGCATTTAGTGGGCTCCACTTGCATTTTGCAATCACTTGAGCTAACAGCGCATGTCAAAAGTGTCCATAAATTTTCAACTGACCTGGTAACCTTAACATAAGAGCTTCTGCAAAAGCAGTGAGAGGCACTGAGAACACCAGGTTCATTACATTTATAAGTAATGCTTTCCTCTATTTTATTTTGGCAGTAAAATACAAGGGCATGAGAAGAGAACTGCATTTCACATATAAGTAACATTTGAACTATTGTTTTTCCTGGCAGGCTGTAGTTCCGCAGTGCAATGTGTGTGTCCTGAAACAAATCTAGCTAACCCTCCAATGTGCAATGGGAACTGACATGGGCAACTTAATTTAATGATTGTTCTTGAGTTCACATGGAGCAGAAAATAGCATCAGTGTTGGACATCACTAATAATATAAAAGTGGTGAGTAGATACATAAGAATGTGTGAGAGAACTACATAGTTTCTGGTCTTCAAGGTATACCTGGTAGTTGTGAGGTTATAACATTTCCTCTTTTCATACCTTAACCCACCTCACATATTCTCTTTAAAATTTTGCCCAGACAACACATATACTTCACCTTAAATGGTAAATTACTGAATTTAGTGTCAGACTGGCCCACCAGAAAAAAATCTTGGTGGACCCTGGCTAAGTTGGGCACTGATCTCTGCTTCTGCTACAGCTGTGCTGTAGATAGCTGTCTCTGATCCCCTCCAGCACTGCTGTGAGCTAATAGCAGGCAAGAGATTGCAAAAACAGCTGTGTACATCAGTATATAACCACATACTTAGGTAAAGCAATGTTCAGGAGGGCCCACTGAGGGCTGGGCCTCTGGGGAGTTTTTTCCCTGTTGTGGCAGTCTGACTCTGAATGTGACTTACTCCTCATTAAGATAATTACTGACTGTAGCTGTGGTCTTGCCCCAACCACCTCCCTAGCCCTGGACACTTATAACATTGCAGCTTCTTGCAGCTTGCTTTTATTTTACATTGCAGGAAGCAACAATAATTATGAAATATTACAAAAAACGCACGAAGGCTTCTACACAGGAGAAAACATCAAGATAAAGATAATTATGTAATAACAGCACAATGATAAGTACAAAAGTAACATAATATATTAGAAAAATGTTTTTTTTTTTGGGGGGGGCAAATAAAACATCAAAACTTTGTTCTATACTTCTCATGTCAATTTAGTGAACAGCAAAATAAAAAATAACCTATAGGGGCATGACAAAGCTAGGATCCCTACACTAATGCCTTTTTGGCCTAATAAATGAGTTTACATTGTCCTACCCACAAAGCACTCTGGGGACCTAAGAGCAAAAATGTGGGTTGAATAAGTACAGTCCATGTAAATGTTTAACTGAAACTAAACACTCTGTGAGTTTGGCTCTGCACAGGTGATGAAGATCCCAAACTAAAACGAGGCATGAGGAACCGTCCACTCCAGCTACTTTTTCTCTTGCAGTAGTCGCATCCAAGGTCTGTGCGGCACGAGGTTCAGACTATAGAGAAGCACATTGTTTGCAGAAGTACAGGCACTGCCAGGGGACATTTACATTGCTTTCAGTGTATTTATTCCAAGTCTTCCTCTAGGGAAAAATGAGAACCCCCCTCTCCTTCCCTCCACCTACCCAGGGTCATGTGGCTTTAGAGAAATGGAATCATAAAATAACATCGAGTGCCAAATACACAATGGACTCGCTAGATGGGGATGAAAAATCACTGCAGCATGCTGAGGATATAGATTGCAGTCAGGGAGGAGAGCTTCTGCTCCTGTTTCCCGCTAGTTCTGCATTTCTCCTGCTCTGCCGGCTGGGATCAGCTTAGTAGTTTTGAGTGGTTTATTTATTTTTTTGTGTGTGTCACAGACCCCGGAGAAATGAAAGATGCGCTTGTCCCTGTGTTGGGATAAGTCTCACCCTGGCGCTGTGACACCGGGAGTCAGTGACCGTGTCCGTGCGCTCTAGATCCTTCTGGGCTCCGGCTGCGCAAAGCGCAGAGTGCGACTGCTTCTTAGCCTGTCGCAGGAGATGTGAAACACCATTCGGGATCTGTATGAAAATGCAGGGGAACTTGGGTGAGGCTGAACCATGAGAGATTTAATCAATACCAGGGGAGGAATTGGACCTGGGAGGTCACTCAGAACCTCCCACTTTATAGCTAACTTTCCCCTAAGGAGAGTGAAGGAGCCTGGATCCCTCTATCCCTGGAGAGGCGACAGAATGTGAAGAGGAAGACTATCGGTTACAGATTCTCAGCGAGGGTAAGCTTGGCTATCTTATAGGCTTATTCATTTTGGTGATGTTTTGAGAGATGTAATATTCTCAGAAAACTAGTTGTTATTATTATTATAGATTTATTAAGATACGAGTACATCATTTTTAAGCACATACTTTCCTAAACAGGACATGTTTTTTTTGGGAATAGAAGCAAGCTTTTATTTTGATGGCTTAGAGGATGTCATTACTGCTTTGCAGTACATTTAATTTAATTGGAATTAAGCATATTCTTCTCAGGTTCCAATGGATTTCCTCCTGATGCCCTAGCTTTCTCCCTCTGCTAAAGAACACTAATCAAGAAACATCACATTACAAGAAACTTTGTTCAGTGTTTTAGCCTCTCCTGTTTGGTACTGGAAAAAAATATTTGTCAGGAGGCCTTGAGTTTTTTATGGGTAAAAATGTTAGTTTTCTTGTTGTCATCCAAACGTAATGTCCAAATTTCCCCTTTGCTATGCAGTCAGTGTGCTGTTGGCTGACTAGCAGTGGAAGATTGAAATCCTCACATGTCATCAACATAGTTAACTCATGCTTTCCCACAGTGCAGTCATCTAGTTTTATCTGTCTGCTTTCTTGAGGAATAGCTGAAGACTCTCTCCAAACACTAACTTGCACCAGCAGTCATCCTCCATTAACTGCAGCTTTGAACTGCATTTACAAAAAGCTTTTTTAAAGGAGGAGGGGAAGTATGCAAGGAAGCCTATATGGGACAGGTAATGGCAAATCTCCAAACCCAGAAAATTATTAGAGCAACTATAACGTCCAGTTTTTTCAAACCAGGGTTCAGCGTCATGCAGAACTTGAATACACTTGTTTCAGCCATATAGTGATGGTATAAAGCTGGACTTGTTTTTTATATTTGGATCAGTACCTTACACACTTAAATGCATCTATTATTGTGTAATGTTTATGCAGAGACAGTGATAATGTAAGTCATTGATGTACCTTAAAAAAGTAGGTGTTAAAATGCCAGAACCATTTACTTTACCCATGACTTTTAGCTGTTCTGAATAATTCTAGAAGTTGTAGCTCACCATAGCTAAGGTGTCATTAATTTGACATCTGTATAAACCGAATCATGAAAGGTTGCCTCAGCTAGGAGAACAATTTTTATCTTGGAATATGGTGGTTTACCTTAATGATAGTTCCATTTGCTCATCCCTCAAGCTGCCACAGGATTCAGGGAAATAATCCATGCTGCTGTTTGATGAATTCATTAGGAGGGCTTGAATCTAAATAGGATAATTTCTACCCAGGCAAGTTCTGTAGCAGTATTTATCTTGGCTTAGCCAACAAGAAGATTTCCCAGCTTTATTGGGCATATAGATTCATGTCACTCCATTACAAAGTTCATTATGTAGAGACTGGCACTATCCAGCAGCATCAGTTAGTTCCTCCGAGTAACCAGATTCTAACTAGGGGCATAACTACAGGGGATGCAGAGTTTGCCTCACTGGGAAAAAACAATTACAACATAAAACAAACAAAAAGTGCCATATTTCATTGGCAGAGGATAATTCCTCATGCAGGAGGAACTAGGGATATCACCAAATAGAGGAAGAACAATAAATAAGATTATTAGAAATGTGGGGATTCACGCTAGAGCAAGAATAACCAGACTGTGTTTCAGGACACCTTGATATTAGTTATGCGACCAACTGTACAGTATATGATTATAGTTTATATGAATCTGTTGCTACTGTTCCTGTGTCAGAGCATTCTGAGCTCTGCAAACTCCTGCTGGGATGGGGAAAATAAAAGCTCAGGCTGAGCATCCTCTGTAGCTTTTTGCAGTTGTACTTTCTGTTTTCTAAAAAACCTGGAAATACAGCATATCATAATGGGATATGTATCAAAGTCTACTGGAACTGAAACTCTGTTTTCTTTAAATGGACAAAGAGAATCCCATTGTGATGAATTTCCTGCCCCAGGTCTGGCTAAATTATTTAACACTTTATTAAAAGATGCTGTGCAATCCAGGGACATTGTTTAGCTGTAAATCTAACAATTACAATCGGAGCTGTCTACTTTGGGATAAAAAGTGTAGAAAAAAAGATTCTTTCAGGTTAAAACCAGCACTCAATCTGTTCATTTCCTTTTAAATGACTTTATAATCAGTAAAATGTCACCCAATGATCAAACCCCACACTAAATTTAGCAGGATCTTAAGAAGCTTTGTTCTTTATTGCTGTTATATTGTTAATAAAGCTAAATTTCCTCAAAAGTTTTCAGGCAGCTGTCGATTTGTTTGTTTGTAATTCCTACCTATAAAAATATATGGACTAAACTAAAGCCATTATCCCAATGTCATAGATCAATTAGACAAACCCAATTATCCTCTCCTCACTAAACTTCATGTGCTAAGTTAGTAAATAATTCAGCCAGTGAGAATCATCTTTGGAACCAGCAAGAATATCCAATGCAGATCTTTTTGTAAGTGTTTAATGGAAAGGAAATAAGTCAACATTGAAATGACTGCTTTTATAAACCCAGCCTAGTGCCACTCAGTACCACAATGTGCCATGATAATGAGCACATTGTCCCCCAATCTGGGGGAGGATTCTTGTTTCACTGCTCCATCTCTGTCTGTGATGTGATTTGCCTACACTGTGTTTAACATCACACTTCACAAAGAACAGAAGCATCTTCACCTGATCCTAATGGAGTCAAATACAAATCCTGGGCAGGTAAATCTTGGAAGCCAATGTTTTACATCTGTGATGTCCTATACAGCATCAGGAACAACTGAAGAATCTCTGAAAACTTTCCTACCTTACAGCATGTGCTTTCTAGTATCATCTTTTCAAATTCTGTGTTTAGAAAGTGATTTTGTTCCTGCTGTAGAATGTATATAATCCTTCTGTACCAATTAAATGTAAACCCAATGCATGGCTGTATAATATATTATATATATCTAGGGATAGTCCCAGGCACATGTGTTTGTTTTTTATATACATAAAGAGAAGGGAGAGAGAGAGCATGGTACTTAGTCCAGTAGCTTAAAGCAACATGCAAAGAGGCTTTCATCTGGAATAATTTCTCTGTCCTTCTTTTTAGTATCATGACTGTGCAGAAGAGCACTAGAGGAGTTATGCAGATCAGGGGGATTTTCCAACCCTGTTCTTTTCCCCGCTCTCTCCTGCTTCATTGTCTGACTCTGCCCTTGCTTGGACTCATTCAGGTAAGCCAGGAGGCAAATGTGTTTATTAGAACTGGATGAAATATTAATTTTGCAATGTTTGTTGTGAAGAAATGGATTCAATCTGCTCTTCCAAATGTATTGCATTATTTAAAGTCAAACTTTCTGCATGCAAAGCAGGGTTGAAAGGGAGTTCCAGGCTGCCTGTGAGCATAGTATTTACTGAAAGTCTTGCAGCCAGGAGATCAAAGCCCATTTTTACTAGAATTCTTATTAACTCCTGATGCCTGCGTTATGTTAATGGCCTCTTTGAATTATAGAGCATCATCAGATCTTGCCCTAAGAGAAGCCTCTAAATTTGTTTTTTTGGTACCCAAAAGATTTAGAAACAGGATACAATTCACAAAGCTTTCTTCAAATTAAATTACCTTATTCAGTGACAGATTCTTATGATATGTTGGTTCAGATGGTAAATCTCCAACATGTGACTCTCCTGTTGCAAATCTACAACACCCAGTATTCCTGACAGCTGAAAGCATTAAGGGTAGATGGAAGTTGTAGTTTATTAAGGATATATTATTTTTTGTTTACTTTAAATTGCATGATGGAAAAGTTGCTTTGCTATCTTTAATTTATGCTCAAAAGACTTTCATCTTCTTGAGACAGGTTGCAAATCTTAGTATTTTTCCATATGTTGTAGTTTAAGACTATGCCAACAAGTCAAGATTGCCTTTTTTAACATCTTTAGTATGTAATAAATGTAATATTCTCTGTCGGTAGAGTTGCCATGTCCCTGTATTAATGAAAACGCACACAAGGCTGTTTATTATCTAATAAACTGGATGAGGAGACCAGCTTAGATCCCAGAATGTGGTTACTGAGTAAATTCTGCACTTGTTTAATCTCGTTATATGTTTGCAAACAATTATGACTTTACTTGATCAATAGGGGACTCTGCCTGTCATTTTGTAGGCATGCAGTGTTTGATTGGAATTAAAGTGAACTAGCCTAATTTAAATGGTTAGCTCAGCAGAACCTTGACTTGCTCCAGCTGCAAAGTTTATTAAAAATAAAATCACTATCTTTAAAAACAAAGGAACTTAGTTTATTGGTCATCTTTGGTGCCAGCAAACCAGAAATGTTCTTCTCTTCCTGCCAATTGAACTGCCTTATGTAGAAAGCATGGCATTCCTGGTGCGTCATCCCTATAAAGTAAATTCTTTGAAGGGAACAATTTAAATTATAATTAACATTGCTGCTGAGTAACAGAGCAAGGGAGGGCCCTCTAAGCAAAACTGTTTTTTTTTTTTCCTTCTCTATACACAGCAGATCTAGAAATTTGTTTGTTTTTTTTTGTTTCAAATGGTTTGTAACCTTAAAGCCTATAATCACTTTTATTTTGTTTTTCCACAAATTCAAAGCTCTAAACACTTTAGTTATGTCTTTTTTCTTATTTATTTAACTAATTTTAAATGTGAAAATTGATATGGAATTTAATAGATTGCACGAGGATAGAACTAAATATAAATAAAATTTTAAAAAAAGATCATTGAAGAAAAAAATTGTTTATTGTCACATAAAGATTTTATGTATAAGTTTAAGGGATCATATTTTATGCGTCTTAAAATCTGTTCAGTTGAAAAGATCCAGGGTCAATATAGAATAATAATAACATGATTTTTTATTGAGTTAGTATGAAAGACTTTTAAATGGTCAGCTTTTTTGTGCTATGAAATCAACAGTGCCATTAGTACACTGGGGGGGGGGGTATTCACTAAAATGGAATAATTTTCCCTGCTTGATAGATATCGCTGATATCGAAATTTATTAAGCCTTTCTTTTTTTTTTACTTTTTTTAAACTTAAACTGGTGTTCACCTGGTTGAGGGTGGTGAAAATCCATTATTGAGATGGGGCACTAAAATTTTTTTAAGTACTTGGCGGAAAAATCAGATAGCAATCTAAAAGGGCTCCATTGAAATTAATGTAAATTGCAGCGGCATTAACGCATCAGTATTTATCGATACAATATTTATCAATATCGATAAATTTTTTTGAGAGTGGCAAAAAAAACGGCAAAAATGGGTGAGAAATGTCAATATGGATCGAATTACGTTAGTATATATCCCCCTAGGACTTCTTTGGGGTATGTTTCATTAGAAACATTTGCCTGTTAATAGAACCTTCTAGTTTGTATTGAGCAATCTAGGATGTAGAGTGAAATTAAATACATGCCTTACAAGACTTTCTACACAGAGAGGCATTATTCTTATATGTGCTGGAGCTACTAAACTGGGATTGAGTATACACGGGGGCACAAGTAAAGTTTGGAACTTTCCTGATCAATTATTTGTCAAAATAAAATCCATTTATGAAGCACTATAGAAAAATTGCCATGGCTCAATAGCACATTTCACTAATAGGATGGATATTTTGATTAAAGGAAATCCGAAAGGGCCCACAGCAATAGTTTAATATCTAACTAGATCAGTGGGAAAAGGAACAACTCTGGGTGATTCCCATTCCGGAAAATCTGCATTCATGGTGTAGTGAGTATGAAATGTAGTGCAATGAAAAGAACAGATTTGGTCTAAAATGACTAATCACTCTCCAAGGAAGTCACTGCAAATGTTTGGGTCCAAAGCACATGTGTGTTAGTTGAGTTGCACCTGAGGAAGGGAGGAGTTGTTCCACCCCGAAACGTTTGCACTTTGTTTGATCATTTGTGAGATGTCATCCGCACATTAAAAGCACATCCATTATTTGGA
>JAKJJM010027674.1:0-14007 GCA_021901965.1 Pipa carvalhoi | reverse complement strand
GAGTAAAGCCCTACATCTGCAACTACTGCCAGAAGGCCTTCCGCCAGCTCTCTCACCTGCAGCAACATATACGGTAAGGGGGGGCAGGAGAAGAGAGCTGGTCAATAGGCTACACATGACTATTCCAGTAGCGGGCAGTCTTATATGCTAAAATGACAATGTGCTCCTATAGTAGAGTGATTGGGATCATTTATGAAACCATATATATATATAATTTTTTTTATTTTATTTTTTTAATCCTTTTTTTGTTCAAAAGACCAATTTTGTTACGGAATCAGTTTTCCATTATAAACCTCAGAACATACCAATAATTTGCTAGTTTAGAGGAAATTTGTCTGGCACTGCCAGGCCTTCCTAGCACATATTACAGTGGCTTATCCATTCAACCAGTCATTACACCTGGCAAGGCCTTGCACTGCTGGTAATGCTCATACTGTGTTTCCCCGAAAATAAGACTGTCTTATATTTTTGCTCCTAAAGATGCGCTAGGTCTTATTTTCGGAGAAACGGGGTAGCTGTTGTGACAAGATAGTTTTTAGTTCCACAAATAGAAATGGATTATTTAAAAAGGGAAGATTTGGGTGTTGATAGTACGCCTTTAAGCCTGTCTCTGTTAAAGCTGCTGCTCAGTTTAACGTGGTCTGCGGTAGGATAAATTGCATTTTTTTAATATAATATTTAATGGGTTTTTTTCTTGAGACCCATGCTTGTTTAGCATTTAAAGGCAAATTCCCATTCTAAAATCTTATAGTTTTTAATTCGTTATTAAGGAACCAGCTGGCAAGTTATTTCCCCATTCACATGTAAAAAGCACTATACCTCTTTAAGAATTTTCATTACGCAGTAGACGTTCATAAAGCCACAAACAAGACTATCCATTTCCAGCGATCATATCCATGTTTTAATATTCCTTTGTTGAAGGAACGTAGGATTGAACCTAAGCATAAAATGAAAAAGGAAGGCGGAACAAAGATACAAATAATTGGGAATAATATAAAGAACTTATATAAAGAATCTTAGATGATGACCGTCTTCTACATACTAGAAATCAAGGTGATAATTAGAAGTAATGCTTTATCACTGATAAACCTCTCGATGCATATTGTGACTGGATGAAGGAATACAATGTTACAAGCACAGTTACGTATAATACCCTCTCCAAAGATGGCCTGTGTCAGTACCCGCTTACATCCTACCAGGTCCAGCTTTAGACAGAGTGGGGCCCACGTGCTGATATGTTTAAAGGATTTGAATTGACATGGCATTCAGGAATTCGACTTGTAAAAATGCTAACTTTGTAGTTAAATTCATAAATTTTATTGCTTTGTCTGTTCCTTTCTTTACTAATAGCAGCCATGTTGTTAAACAGGCCTTACACAGTCCCATTGGTTTCTATGGCGCTTTAGAGAATAGATATACAGGAAGTGTAGCCCTAAAGCCCAATATTTAAAGGTAAATATTAAGCTTTATAGAAACAATTTAGAATTTTGGGAATCACATGTTTAATTTATGGTAACTATAAATACATTTGAGGCATTTTGACTTTTTAGTCTTACTGTGCTTTTAACAGGCAGAGAGTCAGCTCCATGGTTCTTCAGCAAGGGGCCCCCTAAGTGTTGGCGACTGGGTGGGTAAATAGGCGACACATAGAAATAAAATGGAAGTTGGGTGTTTACGACCCCTGGTTTATATCTCAGTCATAAAGTGAGACAGAACTGCTGCGATTGTTAAGAGGTAGTAACCCCTTGCCAAAAGCATAAACCTTCTTCAGAATTAGATGTATTTTTAGTACTAATCTGCTTTACTAAACTGTATGCATTGCTTTAAGACCCTTTAGACTTTTGTTTTCCCTCAATAATATCCCTTTTAGGGACACTTTTGACATTCTGTTGGCACTGATCCATTGTTCGCTAATGGATTTCCCTGCTGTCGTTTTGCCCTGATAAATGCTTTATTTTTATTTTTCTTGCTAAATAGTTCAACTTCTGTTTGATGTCACTTGTGTAATATCTACCACTGGAAATAATGAAATGAAATGACTCCTTCATAGCAGCAGATAAATTGCACTAGTGTTGTCCAATAAGGTTTTGTATAATGAACCCATTAAGGAATAGTACCCAGCACTTCTGCAAACACTGAACGGCGGCCACTGAATAGGTCGTGTGTCGCAGATGAAAAATTGGCTTAAAAAATAGGAGATTTGGAAAGTTTAGTTTATTCCAAAAGTGAAGGACAATGACGTACTAGTGTGAAACTGCAGTTTGCCATATCTTTCATATTACAAGGCACCTATTCTTACACCTAGGCAGTCTGACCTTTTAGAATCACTATTGCTTAATAATGGACGCATAGTACAGGTGGGGGTGGGAAAGTAGATTATTGCATGCGGAATTGAATGTGGGGAGAGTATGACTGGTTTCTGACTGTTTTTAGCCTGCATCAACATCAGATAAGCATTGGTATAAATGGGGAGAGTGTGTTTCCATTCAGACACTGTGCCATGTACCCTGAAATCTAGACTGCCATAGCTTGTCTCAGATTTTAGTGATTTGCTATGCTGTTTCTTCTCTTAAAATCATGATCGGGCAAATGTATCAACAGATGCAATCATTTACTGAGGTTTAGAATCCTATTGCAACCAATGAGTGTTTGGTTTTCATTGTTTTAGTTCCCTTTTACCAGTGAGTGCTAGCAGCTGATTGGTTGGTATGGTTTGCTATATCTCAGTAAGCTCTTGCCGCTGTTGATGCTTTATCATAACTGTAGCATGTGTCAGCCCAGCATCCTCTTCAGGTCACTGTTAAAATGTGACATTAGCACTAACACACACAGCTTAGAGACAAAGGGAGATGTCCATCCCATAGGAAGAGCTTGCCACATGCCCGTTTCATACAGAAGAACTTAGATTTCAGTGAAGAAGTTTGGCTTCCCATTAAGCAGTTAGCTAGGCACCTCACCTGGATTCTGTACCAGTTAGAGTAGACCTTGCTGCCTTATACACTGATGTGTAACCTCTCCACTACACATCTAGCTGTACTGCATCACCCAGATGTTTCCATCAGCCCTTGTACAGTTCCAAACTCCATCTGAACTGTCTGTGATAATCCCAAAGACCTACCCACTGTGTCATTCTGGCAGGATCCACACGAAGGTGCATAGTGTTGTATCCAAGCCCCACAAGTGCCCGCACTGCTCCAAATCCTTCGCCAACAGCTCCTACCTGCACCAGCACGTGCGCATCCATTCGGGGGCAAAGCCCTACAACTGCAACTACTGCCAGAAGGCCTTCCGCCAGCTCTCTCACCTCCAGCAACATACACGGTAAGGGGGCAGGAAGGAGAGAGCTGGGGGAGCCCCATTGCCAAGCATGTTCCCTTCCTTTTCCTTTTTCCCCCTCCAGCTTGCATGCACGTGTCTGAATGGAAACTGTTAGGGGAGGGAAGTCAATCTGTCTGCCCATTTCACCCCCATTAATCCCACCTCCCCCAAACCAGCATAGCATTAACTCTCTCTTCTTCTTTTTTTGGTTTGTTAAATGTTGCTTGTGTTTTTAACTCTTTCTCTTTTCAGGATTCACACCGGCGACAGACCCTACAAATGTGTTCATCCTGGATGCGACAAAGCTTTTACTCAACTTTCCAACCTGCAGGTAGAGTTTCCTTTCTGCTTCCACCCCGATTTATGTTTTTGTCACGGGACTCCCGTTGCTGCTTTATAAAACGGTCCTCCTGGCGCATGTTTTAGGAGCAGGCTAGGTTTACAGTACAGTACAGGTCCAAAGGTAAGGAAAAGACTGAATAAATGGAAAACATTGGTTAGGGACACCATTCTGTGTGTGGCATGTTGCTATGGGGAAGGGAGCAATGTCCAACACAGCAGCCATTTTGAAAGCCACATACAGGATGGCGTTCCCAACCGCCATGTTCCATTTATTAAGGTGTCTCTATACCTTTGGGCCACCCTAAATGTACCAGTGAAAATGGGGCATTTTTGTTTGTTGGTGTTTCTGCCTTTAAATGGGGACTAAAGGCTTCAGAATAACAAATGGTGACCAGACAACTTCACATTGCAGAAATGTAAAATCTAAGGCCTGTATATGGTTTTACAGTTGTGTTGCAATTATAGTTTAAGTAGGATTAAGTGAACAATGCTGCGCATACCAGTTTTTAGATTTGTTTATAAATAGCAGGAGCAACTGACAAAATTGTATGCGTTTCTGAATCCAAATTAGATTGGCTGGATTTGGCGCTTTTTTCGTTTTTTGCTATAAATATCATCCGTTTTAACTTCTCTCTTCAACAGTCTCATCGGAGGCAGCACAATAAAGACAAACCTTTCAAGTGCCACAACTGTCACCGGGCATACACAGATGCCACAGCTTTGGAGGTCCACCTGGCAACTCACACTGTTAAACACGCGAAAGTGTACACCTGTTCGATCTGCAGTCGCGCATATACTTCGGTGTGTACCAGTATTCATGGAAGCATCTGCCTGCTACTGTCCCTCTGCATCCCTTGCTGTTCTCCACTCAGAACCCTGCACTTTTCTTTCCACGCCCTTCCCCACGAGTCCTTCATTTTCTCCCCTGCCTTCCCACCGCTTCTGCCACTTCCTACGTCTTTTCCAATACGTATTTTTTTTTTTTTTTTCCAAATAGCCATTTCTAATTTTCTAATTTGTATTGTTTTCTTTTTTACCTTGGTGACACTAATTCTCCCCTTCTCTCCGTTGATTCCTTTCAGGAGACTTATTTGATGAAGCATATGAGAAAACACAATGCCCCAGAACCACAACAACCGCCTCCCACACAGGTTCTGACTTCACAGTCGCATTTTACACCAGTATCTCAGGCCCCTTCATCTGATGGGCCTCAGTGCTCCTTTGACATGAATCCCTTCAAGACTGACCATCACAAAGACTTGTGTCTAACTGTGTCCACCAGTGCAATCCAAGTGGAACATCTTGCCAGTTCCTAGTCTCGTATATGGGGACATCTTGGGCCCCTATGTTGAAGTGATAGGGGGGGGACTTTGGACCTGGCCCAGTGTAGGAAGAAGATAAAATGGGTTTTGGGCCAGCCTCAACTTTTGGGAGGGATGGGGGTTATAAAGACAACGAAAAGGCCCAGTGTTATAGGTAGAGAGGGCTACTCTGAGGCAGCCCAACGGTAAGAGAAGATGAATGAAAACTTTAAGCCAATCCCAGCTGTGATGATGAATGAATAATGGACTACCAGTCTATGGGCATGATGCAGTGCTTGTCCAGAAAACCTGTCGTGCAGCAGATGCATTGCACAATCTGTGTAAAATGATCAAAGTTACATGAAAGGTTGGGTGTGTTTCCATGGTGCAGAGGCTGGGCATGATCCATACTGCAGTGTAACTTGGCAAAATGGATTCCTCACCCAGATCATCACATGATGTTGCAGTAAACAACCAGGGTAACCTCGTGTGGCGAGGCGGCACTTATAAGATAACCACACCCATTGCATCTGCATTACACGATTGGTGCAATTTCACATGGAGAAATTTTCTTTATGGTCCTAGTGTAACCCTTGCTCCTGGGAGTTGGCCCTGTAAATGCCTAAGCTACACTGCGCATCTGATGTTACTCCCATGGAAACGCAGGCCGGCAGCATAGGACTTTGGCAGGCTCTCCCGCCAGTCGGAAATGTGGGATTGTGGAGCAATTTGGGTTTCTTGGACTTACTATTTTATACCCTGACATTTAAAAGGGGACCGGGCGGGGGGGGTTACACTTTGTATTATTATTACTTTATCTTTATTTGGTTCCTGTTCTTCCTCCTTTTATAACCCTCCCCGGAAGCACACTGCATTAGGGGGGTGGAAAGGGTCGTAAGGACGGACACTGCAGGTTTCTGGCCGGGTAGGAGTTACTAGAGTTAAAATCTGCATTAAAGTTTATATTAGATAGTACAGCTAATCTGCCAGGTAGGGAGTGTGCAGCCTGTATCCTGGTTATAATTATGTATAAATATATACAGAACAAAATGTATTTAACTTGCTCTCGTCCAATTACTGCTATTGCGTATTTTACTTATAATGGCCAGGGACCGAATTTGTTGCATTTGCAGGGGGGAGGCAATTCTGCCACGACGGCCTTTCACTGAATTTGTACGGTTTTTATATACGCCCGACCTGGGAAGTTTCCCTGATCTTTTAGTAAATACACGCTTCCTTTTCGAGAGGAATATTTTTAAAAAAAAAAACAACTTGTGCAAAAGATATTCTGTGTTTTCAACTTCTCTTGTGATCCTACATATTTGGGGGGGATGCACTTTCTTTGCATTTCTCACATTTCTTTCCAATGTAGATTTTACAGCCATTTAATGCAGGAGAATGAAATTGCAACGTAATATTCTTTACCCCAGCCCTGCTAAAATCAAAATTCAATGTACAGAAGAACTAAAGCATATTTGTATGTTTAGGACTGAGACAGCTTGTACAGGCTAATTATAGTTACTAATGCAGGTCTTTTGTCCTCCGGTTGCCCCCAGATTCTTCTTTCAGACTATGGGCG
This sequence comes from Pipa carvalhoi, assembly GCA_021901965.1. Taxonomy (NCBI): domain Eukaryota; kingdom Metazoa; phylum Chordata; class Amphibia; order Anura; family Pipidae; genus Pipa; species Pipa carvalhoi. Next base: position 7,467 of record JAKJJM010027674.1, on the reverse strand, counting down.
AAATTTAATAACGGTGGAAAGACCGCTAAGGGTCTTTCCGAGAATCTCTCGCGAGTTTTTCGATCGAGTTTTCAATGGAAAGGTAGCCTACCTTTCCATTGAAAACTTGATTGAAAAACTCGATCAGATAACTCACGCGAGTAACAAGCGGGATTACCCCGAGATTCTCGCGCGATTTTCTTGAAAAGACCCTTTAGCGGTCTTTCCGCCGTTATTAAATTTCGCCCAATCTCTCTTTGCAAGTTTCAGTGTCATGATCCCACTACAGGCACACCTCTTCTTCTACATCGCTAATGCAAGCAAGCGCAGAAGCGGGATTAGAGTCCCAATGCCACTTTCTGCACTTGTTTGTGTCGGCAAGAAAGATGGAAGTGCTGGGAATAGTGATTGTCTGAAAAAAGGAGCAGGAGACATTGAAGGGGACAAAAGACCTGCATCAGTAAGTTTATTTTGCCCACCCATGTTGTCTCACCCCTAGATTAATGAACGCTTTAATTCTTCTTTAAAAGATGGTTCTAATAACCACACCTGTTAGGTACACTGACATTTCCAAAACTGCCTATGATTTATAATCAGTTGTTTTAAAAACACAATGTTTTACAATATAAAGTTAGTCTGTAACGGTTCAGTGTGTCTTTTCCAAGCTGAGTCGTCAGGTGAACTTGTTAAGGAGACAGTAACATCAAATAAGAACACTTGAAAAAAGTTAAAGCACAGTGATTCATTGTAATGCTTATTTAACTACTTACAAATTGCATGTTTACCAATAAGCCTAAGGTATTAGTCAGCCTTTAATCTGCACTTCCAAAAAAGTGATGCAGGATTTTTAGAAATATGTATTTATATGTTATATTTCAGGCCCCAGTTTTTAATAATAATTGACTTTTTTTTTTTTAATTAAAAACACAAACAAATGGGTCACTAGTCTTTGCAGCAGATTAAAAATGTCTAAAACCAGTAAATAGAGGAACGCACTCAGCAATAAAAATTGGTACATTACCGTGACGCGACATTTTTGCAAGTGCAATTTAGTAATAAGATGTTCATGTTTGGTGTTACTGGCCCTTTAACAGTGTTTAAAAAGCTGTAGGTGGTCCTACTTAAAGCAAATTTGATCTATGCTAATTTTTTTGCTCTATAAACTACGGTAGGCAACTGTTTCTGCCGAGGTCAGTTTTCCAAATAATTTCCTCCAAGTAAAAAGCAGTCAAAAAGGCTGTTGAGACCTGTATTTTTAACATCAACATGATTACCACCCTCAACTGCTCCCAAATTATGAACGGGCAACTTTCCCCGCCAATTCTACACAAGCGCTGGCTGTGACAGGGATATGCAGCAGTGTGTACTTTGTTTTTAAAGGGATATTATTCCCAAATTTTCCATTTCTAAATTCACATTTTTTTTTTTGCACACCTGTAAACATCACTGTACTATTTTTCTGCATAAAATTGCCTTTTTAATGCATCATTTTTCTGTCTTTATATGAGTTTCTTATCTTAAGCTCCATGCTGATATGCTCATCGGGCTGCACTGATGAAAACAATGCTTTGTTTATAGCACTGTAGCCTGTGGCAGGCTAACTAGTTCTAGAGGTTTATTATAAAGACAGCAGGAAAATCATCTTTTATAAAAGCACAAACAGGAGAATTCATCACAAGGGGCAAACTTACAGAGACCTAGTAACCCACAGCAACCAATTAGAGGATGATTTTCATAATTCTAGTCACCTGTCAGTGAGTGCAAACTGAATGAATGCTATGGGTTACTAGACCTCTGTAAACGATTGCCTAATACATTGATTTAAGTAAAAAAAAATCTGTTATCCAACTGATAATATCCCTTTAAAGGCACAGTAAACCCAAGGAGTATTCATACTTTCCGTACAGGATACAGACAAGCTTAAGCAGTTGTTTTTGGTCAGTCCTATATAGGCCGTGCTCCCCGCACAGTCTGCTAAAAGGTTAAATGCACATGGCTCTTATGATTTTTAGAAGTGGCAATTAGAGTGGACTGTATGCCACAGTAGATAAAATACCAGTTGCACCTTTATAAAATCCAAGGAATAAAAAAAAAAAAAAAAAAAACCTGAAACAAGAATGTTATTATTCGATCTGTTAATGCCTTCATTAAACAGATAAAATATTTCAAAAGCGTAAATTTGCCCTTCCAGTGATGTAATATGGATTATACAAGAACTTGTAGGCTGTTTTGGCAATGTCCGTCAAAATCAGGCTTTGTTCCCACAGTGTATAGTTTTGCTTTTATTTTTTAATACGTATTAAACATATTATTTTTTCTGCATCTGTTTTGGTTTGTTATGGGGGGGATCCTTCTATGACCAATACACTTCCCAAGCAATCCAGTTAAATAACGGGATAGTTACTAATCTAATGTTTGTATTGAGCGCATTAAGCAAGATGGCAAAGCTGACCAGTATTATACCATTTAGTTTAGCACACCTTCTGTATAAATTGTGGATCTGTATAATATTTTTTATTATTTAATGACTTCAAAATTTATTTCTTTGGAAATACAAGAAAGGCTTTTTTCTTTTAAAAATGTTCTCATGATTTGGATGGTATTTTTAATTTTAGTATTTACTTTTTACTATAGCCGTGTTCAATCCTACACCTGTTATAAATGAGCCTTTTCCTGCAGATCAGCTAATGCTTGTAGCGTTTACTGAATATTTCATACAAACATAGTGTTGCTATAACCAAAGGTTCATTTGTTTAAGATAATAAAGTAAGGTGGGCCAGATCCATCATTTTTGGATTTGTGAAATATTGAATCTTTAACAGAAAGTGTATCATATATTCGATCTCGATCAGGACTGCTTCTGTTATCCGGTGATACACCTGAAACAATGAAACTTCAAGCCCTATTTTTTTAGTGTATCCTTAATAAAAAATAATAACAGTAAAGACAGGCTTTCAGGACAATTGCAGAGAAAAAAAAAAAATCTTATAAAATAGCATCACAAGCTGCTTTTCATAGATTTGTTCTACGGCAATCATCGTAATTAAACAAAAACACGTATACTCATTTTTAATATTTTTTTTTACAGTGATTACTTTTACATGCCCAAATATTGTGATCACCTTTTATTGACATTTGTTACTTTGTATATCACAATTGTGCCTGACTCTCCTACAGAACTAAATGGCTAATATGGTGCTACCCAGATATGCTCATGCATTTTGCTGATACAATCAATTCAGCACTTAATAACCAGCATAAAGGGAAAGTAAATGCAACTTGTGATGGCTAATCAGAGTAAGCCAGCGTTGGGTTTATTAGGCAAGGTACAAAGCTGCGGTACTTTTGTTACATAGCAGTGACTGCACACAACATGGAGATCCCATCAAAATATCACCCCTTTGAAAAAAATCAAATAAAAGAATAGTTAAGACCTATGTGACAACTGATGTGTTATTTGGTACTAGTGCCTTTTAAATGGTAGTGTGATCTGTAACGTGAAAAATATGTGAAATTAGCAAGGGGTTGTGGAATTTACATTACATTTTCTGTTGTGTTTTTTATTTTCGAATCCCATGTCTGATTGATGTTTCTAAAATGTATGATCCTTGCAGAGAATCTCCTCACCAGCTACTCCAGTGGGTTTTAACACAAACACCATCTTTACCCAGGGACTAGTAACAACAACAACAACAACAACAACAAAAATCCCATTTGGACTGGCATGGCAGTTATTTAAATACAGCACATGTAAAAATGTGTATTATCTAATGCACCATAGAAAGCAATGGGAGTGGATGGGGTCTTTTTAACAACATGACTACTATCAGTAAAGATAAAAACAAAAAGCAATAACATTAATTTAACTTCTTAGATAAGATTTAGCATGTAGGCTAAATGTATGTGTGTGTGTGTGTATATATATAAAAATTTTATAAAGCGCCACAAATTTACACAGCGCTAAATTAACAAATTTAATTTATTTGGAGTCTTTAGTTCTTTAAGAGAAGCTGCTAATTAAACTAAGAAGATAATAAAAAGGTTCAATGAATATTTTCAGTGACAAACAGTAGAGATGAGGAGGTACATATTTTATACACCAAATTACCTTTTCAAATGACCATTTACAGTAGACCGCTAACTAAACGAGTTTGCACATCATGCATGACAAAGATACATTCAGAAAACTCAACTGGAGTATTTTGGGAGGGGGGGAATTTCATTAGACACTTTTTTTCACTCTACAAATTTCCTTCACCCCGAGACGCTAAATGATATTAGTCAGCCTCCTTTTCCACACCTAGCTCAGCAAAGTCTTTCACCCTGCAGAGAAGATTATCCACTTGGTTACCAAATAACTTCTACACCATCACCCCTTCAGCTTGTTTCATGCCACAGTTTCATGCTATTCAAAGGAACTTTACTGCAGAAATATAACAGGGGACCCTCTATGTTATTGAATATCATTGTCCCATTGAGTTCAGAAATTCTTAACATGGTGACTTCATCTGACCCAGAGCTGTCATCTGTGTGAACCAGTGAAGCCATTTTCACAGTCGCCAGTCTTTTAGGATGGGGTGTGGTAGTTTACAAGACAACGGCACAACAACTCTGATCTCAAGAATAAAGTCTTCCCATTAATGTTCTTAAAATCAGGGCAATTCATTGAGCTCTACTTCATTTTACAGAGTTCCTTAAATATTAAGCAGTAGCATGTATCAACCACCAAGGGGTAACACAAAGCTGGGCAGCAGCAGCATAGAGAAAACAAGTGTAATCTTTAATTGCAGATAGTATTTAAAACTTACACTCTGCAAATGTTTCTGTGGAATGCGGCATTGCATTTCTTTTCCATTCAGGCATGCAGCAATGGTTGCAGCATTTTTCAGGAAGGAGCTGTACCCACTCAGATGCAGCTATGCTGTGAAATGCACATGGACAAAGTACAAATGCTGCACAATTTACATGCACATGTCTGTATAGTCTAGTTTTGCACAGTGTTTGCGCAGTATTATATGACTTGCAACTCAATGCAACAGAAATGCGTCACTGCAGCAAGTCGCAGACCAATTTACAATTCAGGGACACATTTGACATACGCTGTTAGCAGAGATCCAGTGATTGCATTTAAATGAAATGCAATTAGTGAATCACTGGTAATAGCATTTTAATAACTGAATTTTCATTTGTGTATACAAACATGAGCAGGTGTTTTCTTTAAACTATTGGGTCCATGTACAAATGAATGAGTGGGTTGTTGTTGGCTATACTGGGAACAGGGGACATTAGACATCAGCATTTCAGATTAAAATAATAATAATTGTAAAAGGTTAGGCAGGAGTAAAATGGGCTACTGACAAGTTGGCAACGCGTTCCTCTGAATTTCCAGCAGAGGGCGCCCTTTCAAATGAAACATAACCTGGATCCTTGGCGCTCACATCCGCCCAAGACTAAAACATGCCGACCATAGAGTTGTAGGGTTTCCGCTGCTGGCCGGAAACGTACCAGTTCTTGGTCAAGATGGCGGCTGGGATGTACCTGGAACATTATTTGGACAGTAAGGAAGTTCGGAGAATGTTTTAAGCCATACGGGGTGTGGGTAGAGATAGTGTGTGGGTTTAACTGTGAAGGCTGGGAGGACTAGGGGAGTCTTATGTGCGATGTGTAGAGGGAGTGATACTAACACATGCACAGACACACACATTATATATCTATATATATATTATACACACACCAGTATGTGCATGCCTGTGTATACATGTGTGCATGTCTGTGTTCATGTGCTTGTATGTATTTGGATGCATGTGTAATTGTTTGCAAGTCTGTGTGGGTATGCATTCCTGTATGTTTGTTTACATGCCTGGATGTTTATGTATGTCTAAGAGTCCACGCATGTGTATGTATAGGTTTCCATGCGTGCACACATATGTGTATATTTGGGCAGGGCTGTGGAGTCGGTAAGCCAAAGCCCCGACTCCTCAATTTCCCCTTATTCCGACTCCGACTCCACCAAAATGGGCTCCGACTCCAACAACACCAAAATGGGCACCGACTCAGACGACTCAATTTCTCCTAGCTCTGACTCAAACAACACCAAAATGGGCACCGACTCCGAATCCACAGCCCTGTCCAGGCTGTGGAGTCGGTAAGCCAAAGCCCTGACTCCGACTCCTTAATTTCCCCTAACTCCGACTCCAACTCCACCAAAATGGGCACCAACTCCGAATCCAAAGCCCCGACTCCTCAATTTCCCCTAACTCCGACTCAAACAACACCAAAATGGGCTCCGTCTCCTCAATTTCCCCTAACTCCGACTCCACCAAAATGGGCTCCGACTCTGACTCCACAGCCCTGTATTTGGGCATTCACCCAAGCATGTGTGCATGAATACATATGTATATGTGAGTGTTACGGTGTGTCTGAGTTTATGTATAGTAAGCTCACATAAAGAAGTGTTATGTTTTCACCTCTAGATAATCATTATTGAGATCAGCTGTTCTGGGTTTATTTTCTTCTTTTTAACTGTCTAAGCTGTCTCTAGCATGTCATCAGACCTCACCAGTCATGTATGTTTTGTGGGTATCTAAACGGCAACACTGGTTGGGTTAATAAAATGGTTGGAAATTCTGAGAGGTTAACGTGTTCTGCTTTGGGGATAGCCACTAAAATGTACAGGTTGGTGAGGCCTGAGGATAGGCTTGAGAACCAGTGGTCTAAGCAATGCTGGCTTTATAAATATGTAAAGGCAGGGCTGAAGTTCTGAGAAAAGTCAATAGCTGCCCCCAGAAAAATGCTGGTTTTACCTTACAGCTAGGCAATTTTCTGGCCACATTGTATTGCTTATGGTAAAACACCAGGTCACGTATGGGCTTCCTCAGAAATAAATCCAGGGAGGGGTGGCACCATGACGTCACTGTCACATGATGCATTGGGAGTAGTCCTAATCTCCTGATGCATCCCTCTGTCCTGGCAAGTATACACAATGGATGGTGGTGGCCATCCATTTGGCAGATAGTGCAGGACGGAGGAGCACGTTGGGAGGTTAGAACTACTCCCGATGTACCCCGTTTCGTGGTCTGGCAGCCTTCCAGTGAAATCTCTTGCCCCCCTTTCGGATGAAGCCATATGAACGATAGGCAGTTCAAACTGGGTCAACAAAACTGCATGACCCAGCTGAAAATCAACCCTGTGTAAAGGGTTAAAATGGGCATTCATTAAATTATTTTTGTTGCAGAGGACTGTAGACAGGCAGTCATTCTATGTGCAGTGGTCAAAACAACCAATAAAAATTGGTCTGTAGTTGAACATGTTCATTGGTCAGGTTAGTGAATCCTAATGCGTACTACTGTGTGTAAAGACAGATGGAATTGTTTGCATGAATGTCAAATGAAGTAAGGAAAAAGAATCTGCACACACAGGCACGCAGGTAGGTAAAAACCCAATTTAATGGACCATAGATGCAGGTTACAGCAACGTTTCGGGGGGTAA
>JAKJJM010027672.1:0-13401 GCA_021901965.1 Pipa carvalhoi | reverse complement strand
TTATCTGTTTGTCTCTTTATTGCTAAGACTCAGTCTTTTATTAAAAGTTCACGTTATTTCCTCAACTCCGTGATAAGGTGTGTTCCTGTATTTAAAAGTCTCAGGGCGGTATTTAATAAAGTCGGAAAGACTGGTACCTGTCTTTCCGACTTTACTGCGGTCCCGATTTCCATATTATGAAAATCAGTATTTTTCGATTTCCATATTATGGAAATCGAGAAACACCGATTTCCATAATATGGAAATCGGGACTGCCCAAATTAAGCCCGAAAAGACTCCGATGAAGTCTTTTCGGGCTTAATAAATACCGCCCTTCGTCTCTCGCACCCACAAATGACTGCATGCTTTCGACAATATATGGTACTTAAATGGTAACCACTGACATTGTAGTTGAATAGTTTCATCTGTCCCTGCTCAGGTGATGACACACAAATAATGAATAGTTTTCTGTTAAAATTATAATCATTTAAGAATGTGCCAGTTAAGAATTAAAGTAATCTCACCAGTCATTTCCCTGCTGTCCCTCCATTTATTTAATTATTTTTTTATACTGTGTAATCAGGTGACTCTCAATCATAATACATCCCACTCTGCCTACCTAATTGTTCCCAATAACATAAATTTATTCAGGAGACTAAAATAAAATCTATTCCCTATCCTTTGTTTGTTATGGTCTTAAAATAAATATAATATAGTACAAAGCTCATATGTTCAGGTTATTATAACATTAGTTTAACTATAATATTAGTTTCTAACCTTTAAAATGAATTTTGTATACATTTGTATAGTCTAATATAGTTACTAATGTGTATTACAAATAGTATTTCCTTGACAGTCTGGATTAATCAGTAATAGTAAATTATTAGCACAATGGAAATGTACTGTACATACATTTCTTTGGAATCACAGAATGCTTGCTGACTTTCTCAAAATTAAATCTTTTTTATCTCTGGTCCAAACTAATAAACAACTCTTTTTGTAAGTATTTTCTAATTGTGCAGCTGTTTAAATAAATAATATGGCATTATTAGAATAATATATAATAATATGACATAGGGCAAATCCTTTCTCATTACTAGTATTTAAATCTCAGCATTATCTAAGGATTCTATTAGATACCTGCATTTGCTTGGTATTAGAACAGGAAACAGTAACTGGATTTGAAATACTTCACAGTGTGAGCTTTTTCATGTCTTTGTCTTTATTTCAAACCTCCATATTCAGGAGTAATATAAGAAATGTTTTACTTGCTTATACAGATCATTTTATTTTCATGTCTCCTGATATTTGTTTGTTGATTCCTGGTTTTTCCTCTATTCCTCAAGTCCTGGCTACACTTGTACATATTGATACAGACTTTGCTTATGCATACACTACACACATAACAACAGACTGAAAGGAGGGCTAGATACTGTGGATTTTAGTCAGATTCATACAGATCACTTCATGGGATCACAAAGTACAAAGACTTTATAGATCTGATCTGGGGGAGCTTAGGTTGGGAACCAAAAAGAAACAAACAATGGTGGCACTTTAAATAAGTGAAAAAATACAAAATGTATACACAATACATAAAATATGTTAAATATATAAAATCAAAACAGTCCAATGGATAAGAAATGATGCAGCTCTTTCTGGATCCAGAATAAATTCCCAATCATTCAACGCGAAAAAAAGTTAACCTAAATGGAAAGAACGCATACAAAAGGCACTAAATAGTGCTTTACCAAGATAGATGAATGAAAGAAATAGAAAATGTCTCTTAGCTGCTCTTAGCTAATTGAATTTGCCACCGCTGACGTCATGGATGACGTCAGCGGCTCCTGATTGGCTAATCCAAACCCGGAAGTGCTGGGAAAAGCTGAGTCTCCTCAGCGGCTGCCAGCATTCAGCAGGCAGAGGTAGTGAGTGGTGCACGCATGGAAGCACTGCTCGTTACATTTACTAGACCAAATGAAAATCCAGATTTTCGAATAAAAATCCGGATTTTCGCATTTCCAAATCGAAAATGCCATTTTCAATTTATTTATATTGAAAATGACATTTTCGATTTTAATAAATTTCACCCATAGTTTATGTCTTTCTTCACAATCTAAGCTTCCACAGCCAAGATTTAATGAACCCTTTATTTAATTTTAACTTCTGTAACTTTGAAATACATCCCAAAGATTATGTGACAACTTTTTTGATAATACTTGTTTTATATGCGCCATCTGCTGCTAGGGGGAATCTAAAAATGAATAATAAATAAATAAATAATAATAAATAAGAATAATAGATTAATAGAAAAGACTTTTTTAGACTGAATTGCTCATGAGACAGAAAACAGAACAAATATAAACATCAATTAAACTATTTTAAATAAATATAAATAAATTGGACTATTACATTTCAAAAATATTAAAAACATAAAATCATAAAAAATGACTGACAAGAAGTTACAAAATGATTCTCTGTTTCCAGAGATATAGAGAGATTATTATTAAATAAATATAGTGTATATTTAATTTCAGTTTAGTAAGAATTAAGAAGATGTTTTAGTGAAAAAGCATGGACGAACACAACTGATAAAGGATTAAAATCCACTGTCTTGCTGCTTAGATTACATTATACTTTACTTAAGCCTCCGTTTACTATAGACAAATGTGATAACTTATAGAAACTGTTATAGCTTCTCAAATTGCTCTTCTTCTTGCATTAAATCCTGAGATTCCATCTTCAGTTTAGCTGGGAGATATTTAATTTGATTGAGAGATGCGCATGCTAGAATGTAGAGAGTGGAAATGCCCTACGTTCTAAAGATCAAAGCTGCTCTGTGCAACTGAACACACTTATCTCTAAATACGTACATCTCAGCTTAATACACTGACCATTACATCTTTACTTATTTATGTTCTTGTTAATTGCCCCTCAGCACTAAGTATAGACAAGTACATTATGCATGTTATGTTCTATTTACTAAATAATTTGAAAATTCAAATGTATTATTAATGAATTAAAATGAATTTTATTTTGATACTGAAATGCAGTGATTTGTATGAATGATGACTTAAGAATTAAGCTGAATAGCTACATTATTGATTCTGGTAACATATTTGAGAAGATTATTGATTATGACTTTAATGGTGTGCCCAACTGCACAAGTGATGACACTTTTTCATTAAACATAGCAAACAGCTTTTGACATGTGGGCTGCCGTAGCAAAACATTCTTATTTCATGCTAAAATCTGCTACTGCTTTATTTGTGGGATAGGAAAAAGGTTTGCTAATTTCATACTGGCATGAAATGACTCATACAATGCTAGGAGATGGAAGTATATACAGTTTAACTTGCTCGTTTGGATTAAGGATTGAAGCACAGGGTGATGCCACAAAACTATTGGGGCTGGGATATTGGGCAGCTTAGTAATGTAACTAGGACATGATTGATGGATTGGGATTTAACTGGATTGTTGTTGGATACCTGGTTGTGTATTTGTGCTGTGCTGGTTATTTGGTATTATAGCTAAATGCTTGGCTTTTAATTGGGCTGTTGCTGATCATTTGACTTCATAACTGGTCAACCAATGGGAAATTTTCTTAATCAGTTTAACTAGCATATTGAGCATCCAATCAAATTGTGGATTCATATAAATTCAGTTTTTGTTTGCTATATAACCATGAGAAGTTAGCTTTCACTGGTATAGGGGAACAAAAATAAAAAAAGACAGTCAACCTCTGATCCAAAATGCTCAACAATGAAAAACAAGTGTTTTTTTTTTTTTAATTGAATTATTTTTTTTGCTATATGTAAATAATTAAAAGACATATTTCCTTAAATTCACCTGGCCTGAAACAAATTGAAAAGGTAAAATAAATAGCCCGATCTTTACAAACTATACCTCATAATCTCAAATGAAACATTTTCACTTCTTGATATTGCTGTCTTTAAGCAAGAAATTGTATGTACTGTATTTATTCATTTAAATTTCAGGTTCTTAGTAAAGTAATTAGAATCTACTAAACTAGCTTTGGACTGGTTTGCTGGGACACCGAGATAATTACAGATGGGCCGGGTCCAGAGTGGATGCCAGGAAATGAGTGGGTCCTTTGGTAGGCAAGCCCAACTGGGAACAGCTTCGCCCTCTTTGCCAAACTTGTGATTGTCATCTGCCAGCAAGGGGGGGCATTCCAGTGGGCCATACCCTGGCCATGCCAATGCTGTACTAAACACTTTCTTTTGTCGAAAAAGTATTGCGGAGGATTTACCTGCATTGTTATTACAATATCTTTGTAGTACTTCAGCCCTCACTGTACAGTTAATACTGTACACCAAAGCAGAATAATACAATACAATGTTTCTGGATTCATAGACAAATTCAGCATCTGAGCATATAACGATATACATAATTACAGTTCTCATACTTTGACAATGCAATAAATTACATTTGCAGGGACACTCAATTATTTTCTTTTTTATCTCTCATTGATCTTTACAAAACAGATACAATGCTTGTTTGATCAATATACATCAAATAATTACTAAACAAGGTAATGAGCTTCTTCCGCCTATGCAATAAAAGTAATCAACAATGTTAATTATACATATTTAGTCCAGCTCCATGGCTCATTGTCTTCTTGGCCGTACTGTTTAAATCATTCTCTGTTATTAAAGAGCCTTCAGAAACCAAATGATTTTACTGTAGCTTGCTTGACTTAACTGTCCCCTGAATGCACAGTTTTTGTAACACATGGGGACTTTCTTATTTATAAGCATTATTTTCAGGATTGTTGTGCTATCCCCTGGGTAAATTATTTTGGCAGTATATTTGCCTTTATTCAGAAAAAATGTAGGACAGCCAGCCTGTAAAAAAACCTTTTGTTCCTGTTAAAGTAATTAAATATAAATGTCATTTTTTAAGTATATTTTAGATGTTTTTTAAAACTATTTGATTTATTTTCATCTGGTCTCTTTTTTTTTCTTCGTTGTCTTAAAGTTATTTCACTTTTTGTTCTGAACTACACTGTTGTTAATGTTTAAATGGTCCTTGGATCCAGAAAAGATTAAAAAAAAAAAAGGTGAAATCAAAGGATTAAAAAAAAAAACACAAAAAAATAGACAGTAACACCAAAAGGATAGAATTTCATAGGAAATTGGCATAATAGGTATTCTGAATATTTGCAACAAAGTTATCTTTCAGATTTAATTCCTGATTTTTATTGCAAACTAAATACATTTTATAAAAATTTCACAAACATAGGGTGAAATTTATTAAAATCGAAAATCCCATTTTCGATATACATAATTTGAAAATGGCATTTTCAATTTACAATTCAATTGGCAGCGTTCAGCCAATTGAATTGGACGCTGCTGACGTCACGGATGACATCAGCAGTGGCCAATTCAATTGACTGAACGCTGCCAATTGAATTTGACGCCGCTAACGTCATCCACGATGTCAGCGGCTCCTGTTTGACTAAGGCTAACCAGGAAGCGCTGGGGAGAGAGGAGTATATAAGCATATCTTATATACTTCACATGTGTTGTTGTCACCAGGAAAGTATTGAAGACAGAAGATTATAATAACATAGATAATAACATTATAATAACATTATAATAACATTATGATTATATAATAACATTAGAGTTTTACAATGAAAGTACCACAGGAAAAGATTGTTTAACTACTTTATTTGAACTGGTGTCATTGCAATAGACCATCTAGTATATTTGATAGACATTTTTGACATGCTAAAAGAAATGAAACACAAACACTCAAAAGAGTGTGGGATGTAGCGCCACACACAGAAAAAAAATAATAATTTCATTGGCTTACATGTGATGTGTCTTCCCTTTACACTTGCATACCTCATATAGAGGGTATTCATTCCACTAAGCTATTTTTAGAATTATCTGATTTATATCAAGGGGAACAAATTAATTTCCTTTTATCATGTATTACATTTATTTTTACTAAAAACTATTTTATTTTTAATAAGGAATTCTTTCTTCAGATACAAGGTACGGCGATGGGGAGCTAATTTGCTCCCTCATTCGCCAACCTTTACATGGTGAAGTGGGAAGAGGATTATATTTATGCCAAAACAGCTTTTTCCGATAATATCATCATGTATAAAAGATACATTGATGACTTCATTTTTATTTGGAAGGGGGATACAGTTTCCATGAACAATTTTATCTCTTTTATTAATAATAATAATTTTAACTTGAATTTCACAGCGCATTGGGATTCATATACTATAGACTTTTTAGATCTTACCCTTTTTATCGACAATCAAAATATTCAGACCAAGTTATATAGGAAGCCCACTGACACAAATAACTTCCTGTGTGCAACAAGCAGCCATCATAAGAAATGGATTACAAATATTCCTTACGGTCAGTACCTACGTGTGAAAAGAAATTGCTCTAGGCAGAGTGATTACCAGTTTTATTCTGAGGAATTAACAAAAAGATTTCAGATAAAAGGGTATTCAGATAAGCTTATTCAGACATCAAAAAATAAAGCTGATTTTATTCCCAGGGAGGAATTATTAAAAGACAAGTCTACTCCAATTAGTGATCCCTATTGTTTCCAAACAGCCTTCGTGAACAAATACACTTCCCAATCATATACTGTTGAGCGGATTATAAAGAAACATTGGCACATTTTATTAATAGATGATGTATTAGGGACAATTTTACCCACGATTCCAAAGTTTATTTATAAGCGAGGAATTCCAATTAAAGGCCAGATTGTACCATCTAGGTTAAAAAATTTTGATACTATGGAGAGTAATAGAATGCCAAAACCTGCAGGTACTTTTAAATGTTTTAGATCAAGATGTGGGGCCTGTGAACATGTAGCGAATAAACATACTACAGACCAATTTACAAATATTTTTAAACCTAAACAATTTTTCAACTGCCAGAGTAAATTTGTCATTTATCTCTTGACTTGTCCATGCCATCTGATCTATATTGGTAGAACAAAACGTGAATTCTCCATTAGATTAAGTGAACATAAGAGAAACATTAAAAAAGCCTTTAAGAACCACAGTGTTTCTGCACATTTCACTGCCAAACACAATAATGATCCCTCTTACCTTAAATTTTGGATCATAGAACAAATTTCACATACTTTATTCGGAGGGGACAGGGTACTCAGACTCAGACAGAGAGAGACTTATTGGATTTTTAAGTTTCAGTCCCTTTCCCACAATGGCCTTAATTTAGATTTGGATTTGGCAGCTTTTTAGATCATTTTTATCTTTTTTATCTTTTTTGTTTTTAGTGTTTTTTGGTATTATTAGTTTTTTGCTACTGTTCATTCTCTTTTATCATTTTTATTATTGTTCATTTATTCCTCTTGTATCGCATTTACACTGTTCCCCTTTTTTTGTAACAATTTTGTAATATGTTTGTAATATTTTTGTGCCAATTAGAATATATCAAATAATATATATGCTTTTTGGATATGTACATATTAAAAGGTAATGATATGTACAGATAAAGTTACCTTTTTATAAATTCATTTTTTTAATATATCTTTTAAATATATCTTAATATATATATATTTTTGAAATATCTATACATGTTTTATACAGTTTGACAGATTTTATTTATTTATTTTTTACATAAGTCTTTCAGTATTTATTCATGTACATCCATATATATATATATATTTCTTCACTGATAGTATATACATTTCAAAATGTATCCCCTTGATTTTTATAAATTTAGTTTGTAATGTATGCATGTTAATATCCCCCTCCTATTTCTCTTTTTAACGAATTTTTAATGAATGTTCCTTTATAATACACCTTTGTAGATACATATATACATATATATATTGTTTGATTTGTTCTTTTGGCGTTACTGCTTCATTGTATTGTATTTGTTTCTTTTACTCATTGTATCCAATGTTCCCTTATTTTTTCAATATCGCTGATATAGTTCCCCTAATGATTTTAGTTTTATTTGTGTGTTTCCTTTGTTCCCTGGTGACTTATGTTGTGATCTAGGGAGTGTTTTGTGGGGTCCGTTGTCTCCCATTCTGGCTCCTGCAGGCGCTAGGCGCTAGGATATATCCCCTTCATCGTCCATGGCATACTTAGACTGCACGGCCGGGACTTGGAGGCTTGGAACGCATATGCGTTCCATTCAACATGTGACCCGTGACGTCACGGCATCATGTGATCGGCCATCGCTATAAGAAGCATTTGAGCGGTGCCGATCGGTAAAAGCAGCTGCAGCTTTGTTGGACTTCTATATTTTAAACTTTTTCACTTAAACCCTTCTGAGGAAGCCAAAGCAAATCGGCGAAACGCGTAGAGGTTGGATGTCTTCTGTTTTAAGTCCCTCCAGGACTCTTTTACATGCTCTTTTACCTATATATATTTGTGAGTACATTTGGCTACCATTAAAGTGTTCATATTTCATCTACGTTATTTGCACTATCATTGCTCTTTATCCCTGTGAGGTACTTCTACCCGCCCATTCCTTGCAAGATATATCTGTTTGTCTTCTGGATTGAAGTGGAGCCTTTTGGATGTGATTTCGTTCCATATATTTTTTGATATTTGGTGAGTTTTTCTCACTAGGGAGGTGGCCAGTTTCATTTCTGGCACCCCTCATCACTTGGATGCACCATTTGAAGTTTTATGTGTGTTGATTTCACCACAACATCACCATCGTTTTTGCATTTATATATTTTTCATTGTCAAATAATTTATTTGCACACTGCTTGACACTGTGTTTTCACTTTTTTATTTTGTTCATTTTTGTTCTATTTTTGTTCTATTTTTGCACTATTTTCATTATACATATTTTTTGTATAATTTTTTGAGTGTGTACACGTTATTCATTTCCACTTATTATCTTATATACTACACCATATTTGGTTTTATATTTCTCTCTTCAGTTTCAGCGCTTCCCTGGGCTTCGGACCCTTTTATGCTAAAAGAAATGTGTCACGGTGTCACAAGCACACACAAGGGGTTACCACAAGAGCTGGGTCGCCATTAGAGGCACTATAGCGAACCCAGAGCCCGTTACACCTTCTAGAGGAACTAAGGTGTAATAAACAAACACATAGGGAAGTGCAAGGTGGTACACCTTCTAGAGGAACTAAGGTGTACGGTGCATATGTGTAGGAACATGGTGATACACCTCTGGAGGCACTAAGGTGTACTGAGGCAAGTTTAGGGAAACACACAGGGGCATAGTGGTACACCTCTGGAAGAACTAAGGCGTGCTGGCATGAGAGGAACAGGAACAAACGTGACTTAAGGAATGGTGTGGATTCTCTATACCACAGTGGGAGTTGACTCTGGTTAACTCTGAGGTGCAGAATCTAAGGAGGGCCAGGTCTTTACCTTTAAACCCCCACAAGGGGGTACTGGGCTTTGCAGCAGGCACCTCCCAGGTCGCGGCCATCAGGTTAACCCCCTACTGATGGCAGCTGGAACAACACATATGGTAACACTGGCGGAATACCTGGACCAGCTTAACAATAACGTAGAAGGCTCATAATTAGTGCAGCATAGGCACTAAGTTCCTGGGACTATCACTCCTGGCTCAACGCTGGAGAGACATAGCAGAGCTGTACTTGAACAAAGCTGTGGTGCTAGCTGTGAAGAGACTACCTTAGTTGCTGCAGAACCTCTTAGCTTAAGACACTTGGAGCTGATCCCTTTAAGGCTGCAGGCAAAGCTGAACACTGCAGGAGACTTTAAGCAGAGCAGTCTGAAACAAAAAGCATAGACAGACAGGCAGAATATATCCAAACGCCAGACTTAATCCACTTCCTAGATTGACAAATGATACTTGAGCACTGTGCTAATCACAACACTCATTTTTAAATCTCCCTCCGCTGATGACACGTGTGACATCAGCCGGCCACGATTGGCCGCTGAACTCGGAAGCACTGGGCTATACACAGCCCCAGCGCTTGCCGGCTGCCAGAAGCACCGGAGTCACGAGTGGTGAAGCTATGAGGAAGCTGCCACTCGTGACTAAATGGATGAATATGTGGTGTAATTAGGCACATGATGGTAAGATGTAGCAGGAAAGAATTGGAAGAATGGGAAGGACTGGATATTGGGATAGCTGAGAAACAGCTGAAAAGGGTAAGTTTCCTTTGGTCTGCAAGGTTTTTCATTTTTCTTATTTGCCAGTGTATTTAAAATTGAGAAAATGGAAATAGAAAATAAAATGGTAATGATATTTGATAACATTGCTCAATTTACACTTTACATCATTAGAATACATGAGTAGCAGACAGTTTTCAGCAAAATCGCATCGAAAACATTTTATTTTGATGTGGGTTATTACCATTAGGTGATTAGTATCATTGGCTTACTCTAGCAAATTCTTTTTAAGTAGAGATATTTCTACATTATTGACAACAGACTTGCAAATTGCATAAATTAGTATAATAAAGGCCCATATCTGTCTTTAGTCACGGTTTGGTTACTAGTATTATCACCAGAGAATGATCACATAAATTGGCCGTAAAATGTCAGACAATTCCTAACTCATGTTTGTCTTCACACTTTTGAAGCCTTTAAAAAAAATGTTGCCAGAATAATAACTGGAACCCTGCCATGTTCCCTCCAACTTGTCACTTTCAAAATTGCATATTCACACCAGTGAGCCTAGATGAATTGTCACTTTAACACATGAAGAAAGCCAGAATTATCCATGAATATGCATTGAAAAGCTGCAAAGTGGTGCTTAAATATGCAGTTAATGTCCTGAACATTGTAAAAAAAAAATCTTTGTTGAATATGCAAAGTTGACAAAGTGTCTAATTGTCACAAATTCACACATCTTCCGGACAATTTGCACTTTAATAAATATGCCCCTTGGTCTTCTCTTGTTGTAGGTTTGCAAATAATTTTCACTATTTTATACAAACTACACAGAGTAGTAACGTGTAAGCATCAACTGTGTGTTTACTTACACTAAGGGGCTTACTCATCAAAGTTAGAATTCAACTGTCAACGTGAATTTTTACCACTTTGGGTCCCTCGTGAATTCTCTTCCTCCTTATTCACTAAACAGAGGATTCAAATAGTGAATAAGCGAACACCATCAGTAGCCATCTCTTGAATAGTGTGGCCTAATCAGTAGGACAGCATCAGTTCTGCCATCGTCCCCCTAATTCACCACTTTAGTTGGGCGAAGTAAAACTGGCGAATGTGACACAATATATCTTGTTGAATTTAGTACTGCAATGGACTCCATCACTTGATGACCAGGCGAATTATCTCTGCACATGCATGCAAAGTGATGTAAAGAGCTCTGTAAGTTTGTGACTTTTGTAAGCATCTGAATTGGTTGTAAATTTACCACATCACAGAGATTTCTGAATATGTAAAGATTGGGAAGTGACAAATAAATGTGAATTGAGACTTTTGCACCACTGTGCGGACTTTCATGAATAAAAGTCAATGTTCTGCAATTCAAACCTTCATCCTAGTGCCGTTTATGCAGAAACTTTAAGCAGTAACACAGTTAATATCCCCCGCAGTTATTGGCTCAGGAAATAATACAAATTACAAGAATGGTGACAGAAACCAAAGGTAGTAATCAGGATTCAGAGCAGATAACTGCAAAAAGGAAAGTTAATTCAGTCCCTTGAAAAAGCTATCTAAAGAAGTACATAAGAGCTTTCTGCAAGTTAAGATGAAACACAATACCCCAGGCAGGAAACTTAGAGCAGACATCCCAGTGCAAATACTGAGCAACAAAACAATCTCTACAACTGCTAAACCAAAAGCAGAGCACTTCAAAGTCTTCATTAAGAATATCAAAATGACACCATGTTCAGGGAAGGAACTCACAAATAAGTACATTGCACTACCATCAAAGTCGCTTTTATAAAACAACAAATGGAACAAAGTGAGGTATTCCTCTGATATATACAATAGAAATTGAATGGAATGTTAAAAAAAAAAGACTCAGCTAATGCTGGTCAAGATACATTATAAGGGAGTTCTGCTACAAAACAAAACAATTATGGATACATTTGGTACTATCACCACTAATAATCATGTCAGATTTCCATTCTTTTTACATGTTAGGTGTACGCATACTAAAACTGATAATTTTACTAACACAAATGTTCCCTCTATAAAAGAGGCAGGTGTTTAATCTCCAGTTCTTTTCATTCTTCTCCTATTGCTTTTAAAAATACTACATTTTACCAATTAAAAAAATGTTATTTATATGATAATCATTCCACTTATTAGCCCACACTCCGTCAATTTCAAGCGGTCCTTTTAAGAAGTCTCAGCTTTAGAATGTAGTAGTCTTAAAATGAAATAGTTATGCATAATACGAAATTGTACTTATTCGTATGTGGGTATGACCTATATTTTGAATATCTGATTTCATTTGGAAACTATTGTTGGATTAATATGCATCCCTATATATTTTGTGAAAAGTAATGACATTTTTAACAATGAAATAATGTGGCTTTGTGAAGAATTCATTTACTGTTGGAGCATGAGGGTGCTACAAACCACTAACTTTCCATTTGACTCAACCTTTTTGATACTAGAATGAACAGTATTTAGGGGGTCATTCCGGAAACTCTGAATTTTCCGTCCCGAATTCACTGATAGCGAACTCCCATTATAAAATCGTGACCGCGACAATTTTTTAGTCACAGTCACGATTTTATAATGGGAGAAATGTCGGGTCGCGAATTTATAATGGGAGTTCGCTATCAGTGAATTCAGGACGTAAAATTCGGAGTTTCCGGAATGACTCCCTTCGTCTTTTTGATTGGAAACAAGATGGTGAACTCAGCTTCGGTTTATTGACTATGAGAGAAAAAATACAAAGGAGCTATTAGATTTCCTTGTGCTAATCTTGAGCACTACTCCCTGCATCACAGAAGACCACCTCTATAAATTCAGTTTTCATCTGACAGTGTCACCCCCACTATCCAGGGTTGGTCTTAAAACATATTGGAAAGGTATTTGCAAGGATTTTTATGTAAAGGTTTCAGGGGTGTACATATCATTATAGTTAATCCAATAATTTTCTACTGGTCCTTAGCTATTCATGTGAGCCAAAAACTGGAGCCGACTGAGGAAATATCCTGATTCAATATAATTTGTTGGATTCCAAACTACTCACCTATATCAACAAGAACTAAATTTGGCAGGGAAACCAGAAAGAGTACAGTGGGGAAAAAAAGTATTTAGTCAGTCACCAATAGTGCAAGTTATCCCACTTAAAAAGATGAGAGGCGTCTGTAATTTACATCATAGGTAGATGAGAGACAAGATGAGAAAAAAAATCTATGAGAGACAAAATGAGAAAAAAAATCCAGAAAATCACATTGTCTGATTTTGTAAGAATTTATTTGCAAATTATGATGGAAAATAAGTATTTGGTCAGTAAC
>JAKJJM010027629.1:0-15153 GCA_021901965.1 Pipa carvalhoi | reverse complement strand
AATAAATCAATCTGCTTCACATGAGACATCTAATGGGGGGGAAACGCTTCTCACTAAGGTATAGTACTGCATATGTAAAGATGTAATCTGACTATAGTTCTCCTATAAATTAAAACAGTGAGACTGAAAACTTAGTGCAGATAATTATGACTAAATTGTATTATTTCTTCATGTGATTTTAAAATAATTCGTCAATGTTTGGTGGGAGGGCCCAACCTCAAACATGACAAACAAAAAGCAAATAGTGATTGGAGGTGCTTAGCAAACATGGGAATAAATGATTAGATTGGGATATACTGTATATAAATGTAGTGCCACCCACCACAATTACAAGGTGGTTGAGGGTACACAGACTAGTTCAGTGCATAAATCCCAATACTACATAACAATGCCCAGCCTTTTTTTGAAAATGCCCATTTTGCAGGGTCAGAAACGAGTTCAATGATCATGAATCATGCAATAAAAACTGCAATTTTTGCTAAATCATTTACGTAACTGAAGGTGAACAGTGATCTGCATATTAAAATCTATTTTCCACTATACTAATCAGTAAGGTAAATGCATGTGCACAAATTAATGACAATTCTATTTGTTTTATGTAATAAAAACAACATCAAAATCTGTGACTTCTAATACTCTTTCATCAGATATACATTTTATGTTAATCCTGAACCATGGTAACCCTAATAAATAAAACAAATGTAATACTATTATTAAATATGGCTGTAAGCATCTAAATTATAGCATCTAGTATTTATGAATTAAGCTGTAATCAACCATTGTTTTTGATGAAAGCACTGAATAACCCTTGTACCACTGAATACCCTAGTAAGATAGCGAATGTATATCTCTTCAGCTAGCCACAACAGGCTTCATATTTCAATCAGTTTACATTAGTCACAAATCTTTCTATTAGTCCCATGCTATGGATTTTGTTAGCATTCTGTATTTAGTTTGTTTTTACAACATATTCACATATCTGCTAAAAATGCAAAAAAAAAATGTATATATATGAATAATTAATCAATATTATATTACTAACATGTGTCTCAGGTTTCTATAATGCTGTATAAGTAAGTTGGTTTTAATGGAAATGCATTGAATCATATTTTAAAATTTAAAGTTTTCACCTTCTAAATGTGGAAGAAATGATGAACTTTGTTTAATTGTCTTAAATTAAATATTTTTTTCCTGTGGTTAAAAAAAAAAATTAAAAACCTTTTCTGAACCTGAATTTAAAACAAAAGGAAAATGGAGTTGATTGTAAACAACCTAAGTAAGAGAACCGCTGAGTTCATAACTTGAAAACAGAAGTTTAAGTCATTTTTCCATTACTGTAAACATATTAAATGCTATTTATTGTGATTAAATGTGTGTGGCCCATTACAGTCTAAATAGGAACATTCTCATGACTGAAATATCTAAACATCCCATAAGTTTAACATCATTATTAGAGATGGAAAATCTAAATATTAATTTTAATCCAAAGGTTAAAAAATTTCAATCTTTCCAAACTAAACTCATTTGCAATAACATCCTTTGCTGCAAATATGCCTGTGTTCACAAAGATCCCAGCTACAGGTGGTATAAAGAAGTAGTTTATATGATGTCTTGACATGTGTAGTAAACAAAAGCATTAAGGAAAACGTTTTTGTTAAGAAAACATTTTAATAGCGTCATGTCACCATGAGCTGGAGAAATACAAAACAACAATTTATTAAAAAGTTAATGAGCCTCGTCCTGCAATTTTCTGATTATGGAAACAATTATAATCCACATTTTCGCTATTTTTGGAAAGCCACCTGCAAAATTCACATTATGTTAAACATGGGTCAATTTTAATTTTTACTTCATTCATTTTGTCATGGTAATGATAAATGAACCATTCACCAGCTTTATTTGCTTGATACTAGCTAATTCTAGTACTCTGGTTTCCTTTAACTGACAAGGCAATCTTTTCAGCAGTAGCTGAAATGGATATAGGCTGCAATAACTTCTTGAATTTAACAGATTCTATGCACAGGAAAAGTAGTACCCAGTTCTGCGGATGTTAACAGGAGTAAGGCTGTGAATGTGACTACAAGTCCTAGGTCGAAATTTATTAAGCCCAAAAAGACTCGATTGGAGTCTTTTCGGGCTTACTTTGCCCAGTCCGGATTTCCATATTATGGAAATCTGTGTTTCTCGATTTCCATGATCTGGAAATCGAGTATTTGTACCGATCCGTAGACATAAGTTATTATGGCTATGGAATTTTTCGGTACAAATACCCGATTTCCAGATTGTGGAAACTGAAAAATACCGATTTCCATAATGTAGAAATCGGGATTCTCGCGGGAGGATAACCTCCCACAAGAAAGTCGGAAAGACCTATAGCGGTCTTTCCGACTTTTATAAATACCGCCCCTAGAATGAATAACTGTAAAGTGAAAGTATAAAATTCATGTTCCTGCTACTTATAAACTAGAGATGAATAGTTTCACTTTAAGATAAATTACTCAGATTCAGTATAGCATATTCTATTTAAAAATTAAATAATTTGATCTGATAGATAAGAACACAATAAAACTTAAAACTATGTAGTCTTCATAGAGCTGACTACCTGATAAAGGGAGAGGGCATGTCTAACGCTGGGTTCACACTAGCTGATTTTCAGTTGAGTTGTTTTAATTTGGCTCATTATTGTCTAAGGTGCAAAACACAATAGCCTGTGTGGATTATCCCACAGGAAACAATGGATACTGTTTTTCCAACTCAGTTGAAAATCAGCTAGTGTGAACTCAGCCTAAAACAGCAAAATGGATGCTTTGTACTGTAAAAGAACAATGCAATGAAAGGAGCATAGAATTTCATAATAGTGAGTCAGATCTTGCTTTAAGTTTTATTGTGTTCTTATCTATAAGGCCACCCAATTTAATAAGTTAATTAAGCCAAAATTTAGGGGGATTAATTATGAAAATCTGAGAAGTCTTTAAAAGGTATGAATTCACATTCATTTGCCACTACTTAATAAACTGCTATGTGACACATTTGCAACCAGTTTGAATACTTATGATGGTCATGGACTTACGGAGCTCTTTTCATTATTTTGGGTGGAAAAAGTTGTTGTCTATTGTTTTGTTGCTAATTTCGATTTCATCTAATGCTATGACTACATTAAGGTCTTTAGAGAAATTGGATGTTATCCACCTCTAGTGTAAAATATTAACCTTTTTAACAGCTAGATTTCCTTAAGTGATGTGCATTAGAAATATAAAAAATGTTCACCTGTATGCACATGTAACAATGTGGAAAGAAGTCTGCCTTAAACCTCCAATTCACCATCACTGTACAGATTACAGTGTAAAAAATTGACGAATTTTCAAATTAAATCAATTTCTGAGTTTTGTTCCATTTCAGTAGAGTAAGTAAGTTGGATTAGTCCAAAAATGTATATTTATAGCTGCACTTGTCCCTCCCCCCAAATTATATACTGTATATAAAACTATATATATTAGGGCACATTGGAAACATTGAAGTTCAGTTATACTCAATTGCCATATTAATAATATTTAGCATTATGATGTTCGTACTCTAAAGGCAATTTATGATTTGATAACTTTCCATTTGCAAACTGATCAAACTTACTAAACTGCCTGGACTGTGTGAGGAGAAATATGTAGAGAAGAAGTAGGCATGCTAAGATCAAAACACCAAATTTTAAGCCATGTTCCAGCTAACCTGTCACATTAGCCACTGGAACCAGCAGTGACAGTTAATTTGCTCAAAGACATATAACTAATAACTTACTTACTGCTCAGTAGCCATCATTAATTTTCTCAGTGGCCAGCAGTTAGGATAATATTTCCACATTACATAGTGTTCGGGTGCTTAGCAGTTGTTAATATTAATAAAAAGGTGCAGCAGAAAGAAGTATTGTGTGGGTGAGTGAGGGGAATACATGCAACTGTGGAGAGAAAGGAAAAAATACATTTCTTCTGGGTTAAAGTCACAGTCTACTTTTTAGGTGAAATCTACCATCCTTTCACTCACCAAAACAAATACTGTTCTCGCAGAATACTACCACAGTTTGTCTGTAATTATACTCATGTCCTGTGAATTATAAATAAATGTATAGGTATCAAAGAGGTTCCCCAGGGATGAATTAGGCTGCAGATCTGGAGTGCTTTATTCTCAAATTGAAAGAAAGTCATGTAATTATCATTTGCTTCTGAGGAGGCATTACTTAGACCATTTTCAGGACTAACTTAGTAACTGTTTGCAGCCAATTTAGAGTTAATATATAGACTCAGCTTTATTTAGCACCCAGCTGGGGAGCTACAGGTTCACATCCATGAGTGTCAAAAACAGGAGCAGCACTATTTATTTTTGCTGATTAGTGGTGTATTCGGTTGTGCACCCTTTACGATGTAGATAAGAAGAATGACATCAGTAGTGTGGCACTTCATTTAAATGTCATTTGTAATTTACAAAAAAAAACAGATGGCAAGTCACAAAATATATCACCATAAAAACATAATTTCCAATTAAAAGTAAATTGTTCATGGAAAAATACTTTTAAAAAGACATGTGTGTGCATGCATGTATGTGGGTGGCGGTCATTATGAGTTTTTTAAGTATATAAAGTTCCATCTTCTAAACCCATTAAATCCTCTGCAAATCTGCATTTTTCTTTATATTTTTTAAATAATCGTCAGCAATAAAATAAATGGAACTATGAATAATTAGTTAGTAATCCTAAGGGATTAGGGTTAAGAGGCCAAATATGGTTTGGCAAAGAATTAACTGGAAATGACTCATTTCTCCAAAATAAACAATGAAATGTCAGTGAATATGACCAAATCAACAAAAGGCAAGCAGTATTTTTAAGTAATAAATGACTTTGACTCACATATTTGCTTTGGTATAATGCAAACAGATCATCTTACTGCACAGTTTACATTTATGATGAAACACAATAGGTCCAGGATTTATTTTATGAGTGTAAAATTCTACCTTTATAACTAATCTTAAAATATACCATTTATGCTCCCGGTGTCTAGACATAATTACATGTTTGTGTTCCAATTTTTACTGCATTTGCGTATAAATTATGATCTCCGACACAGATTTTTTTTTTGTTATGTTGCTTCCACTATGTGTCTAGTAAAAATGCAAATAGCATGAATGCAAGTTACTTTTATGATATAAGTTCATATTGTGCTTCTGATTACCTATTAGTCTCATGCCTAGTGGATCTGTGGCACACAACTGACAATCTAATTTGTGATGCCTGAAGCTGTCGGTCTCAAGCTAATAAAACATTTTTGCTTTGTGCTAATATAGTTGTCACATGAAAAGTAATTACTCCACATGCTAAGAAACAAAGTTTAGTGCCAAAAAATCATCATAGTTGTAAAAGTAAATACAAAAAAATATTCTAAATTATATTCAGACTGGCAAATTTCCTTAATTTATATATTTTCAATCAGCACCTGACTTTTTACTTTAACATTGCTTATACTATACACCCAACTCATCACCTTTACTTTATAAATATATAAATATACATATATACAATAAGAACCTACAGGCTGTTGATACCCAAAGTGTTTCTAAATCAAGAATGTCAAATTCTTATTCTTCCATTCGTTGTTTAATTGCAGCTCCTATTTTACTCAGAACTCCACAATTAGTTCCAGGTAGGAGATGGACACAAATGTGCTGCGCCTGATGTTACCAAAACTTAAAAAACACCTACAGTTGGAAAACACTGTATTTCAAAGAATGACAGTATGCATTTTAAGCCTTCCTGTTCCTTTATTGTCTGCTCACATTTGAGTTTTCAGCGAAAACAGGCATATCAGCACGTTGCCAAAATCTTGTAATCAAACATCTGCAAAGTTTTAGCAAACTAATGGTCACTCACTAAAGAGTAGTCTTCACATGTTTCTCAAAACTGTCAAGACAAAAATTCAGAAAACAGGAATGATGAGGTTAATCTACCAATACAATATCTTCATTTTCCATGCAAAGAGCGCAGGATAAATATTTCATCTCACACAAGCAGAATTTATCTTTATTTTTAGAGCTTGTTTTTTGCAAAGGAATGTTGAAGAACTAGTAAAAAGGTATAAGGATCCAGCATGACAGTTTAACAATGCTACAGATGGAGCTCAATGTATTGCAAATTACATTTTAGCCTAAATGTTTTTACATGATTACTTTTCAAACCTCTAATAAGTTAGAGAAAACAATTAAAAAAAAAAAAATCTAAGAAAAATAATTAAGGTATTTGTATTTTTGACATAGTCTTTCAAACGTGTCCATTTTGGAATTGTTTTTTCTTTGTGTTCCTGTTTATTAATATTTTATGGCATTATTTTATTTTTTAATTATCCATGTTAGTATTTTCTAACATATGGGGATATTTCTCAAAGCTCAAAATGGTCGAAAAGAGGGAAAAAAAATTATTTTTCCTCTTATCAACCATTTTGACAAGTTAAAATAAAAGCATAGTTAGTTTTTCCCAATGTCGTCAATTTTGAACGATATTATTCGAACACCAAATAATTGATATTGCTCAAACCCTATTTAACAAACTTTTCCTGCTCAGCTAAGCAAAAACATATCGCTAAAAATTATTTGCTTCACTATACCTGGCAAAAACTATTCTTTCCTATACCTTTCCTGTTTTTTAACAGGTGACAGGATGGACCCACACCCCACTAGTTAGGGGGTGCGGGTCCTACCTCAGTCTTCTCAACCCCCATAGTTAGGTATGGGGTGGGGGTCTTAGGTAGGGACATAATTAATTTAGCACTGCACAACTAAGGGCGGTATTTATTAAGATCGAAAAGACTCAAATACTCAGATTCGAGTCTTTCAGGCTTAAGCTCGTGAGATTTCTGCGCAAGATGATTCCGCGAGATCATCCCACATGGATTTCGCTTTCCGAATTCTGCAATTGGATCTTTCGATGGAAAGGTAGCCATCTCTTCTACGGCTACTAAAACTTTCAATCGAAAGATCCAATTCCTGAATTCGGATAACGAAATCCCCATTGGATGATCTCGCGGTAAATCGCGTGACACAATTTAATAAACCCGAAAAGACGAAATCGCATCTTTTCGGGCTTATTAAATATCGCCCTAAGTGTAGCGCTTAACCCCTTAGTTAACACTGTGATAAGAATTATTGCAGTGTTAACTAATAAGTAAATGCAATTTTGGCTGTTTCTTTTTGATTCTGTTCAAATCTAATTTGTTTTCCCTGCCTTTTGTTAATTATTCAAATTTTTTTTTCAAGCAGAGGGAAAAGAAATTCAGTCGAATTGAATTGAATAGAATGGAAAAGCCCAAAATGCACTTACTGATGTTTCATACATTTCCCCCACAGTGTTCTGTATACAGTCTTTACTCCCTTTACATTTATGCTGCAATCCATTTGGTTTAAACATTGACCTGGTGTATTTTGTTAATTAATAGTTTTATCAAATCGCTGCTACTCATTTATTTGAGTGAAACTGGGTGCTGAAAACCACTGTAATATTAAAACATTTTGAAGGAAGTAAAAAGTAAGATTATTTTTGTTGCCTTTTGAATTTATTACAGTTATTAATTAAGTCTGGCAGCATCAAAACTCAAACTGTCTCATTACATTGTTGGCATCTAAAGGATCAGTCTTCCTGAATTATTTTTTGCACAAAGTGCTTGCTGCATCCTGTGTTTCTCCAATTAGTTTTAGGCAAAAAAAATCTGCAATCCTGGAAATAAAAAATTTCTAATTTTGCTACTTAGTGCAATGCAATATCAGCTCACACACTCACTTTATGTACCTAGAACAGGTAGCAAGTTTACTTATGCTATTTTGCGAGTTTAAAATAAGTTTACTTATGCTATTTTGCGAGTTTAAAATAAGTTTACTTATGCTATTTTGATTCAAATTTAATTAAGACAGAGTTGTCAACAATTATAGAGATTATGATTTTATTGACATAAAAAAGGGGGATGCTGAAATTTAATGTGCAAAATGGTGAGTTTTTTTTTTTAAATAAAAACAACTTTTAAAAAGTATTAAAAGTAATACATTCTTACAAATCTGAATTTTTTTTTGCTAGGATTTCAACAACTTCACTGAAAAAAGTGTATGAGCCAAATAATTGCATTGGATTTTTTTTATATGTGGTATAAGGGTATATTAAAAGACACAGGAGAGTAAAGTGAAGCACAATCACAATGATCACATGCCTATAACTACCCTCTGTTCATTTTGGTATTTAAAGAAACAGATTATTTTTGTGACTCTCTGGAAATGGACAAAAATAAATCAGCAATAAATTAGTCAAGGTTGTTAATGTTTCACATATGCTGCAATTTGTATTCCTGACAATATATTGTTGACTTTTGTAGTCTCAGACAAATATGGGGCTCATTTATCATGGACACACTGTGGATTCATTGATGTAGCTGGACACGTGGCATTATATGGGCATCATGAATGGTATACTATTCTTGCCTTTGTGCCTTCAATATTTCTGTCTAGCAAAGCCAAAATCATGAGGCATTTTCTAAGTTATTTTTTCAAACAAGTAAAACATTTGTTGCTTAAGTCTTATTCTATTTATGAGATTAATTGCAAGCAACTTCTTATTTAGATGATTCAGAAGTCAAAATAGCTTTGGAACAATTACAAAAAAGCAACATTTTTTTGTAGAAATCAAGGAGGCCAATACTATAATGTTTCTTCTCAGGATCTTTCTCTTATATTTTTCTAGGTAGCACTTTGGAAAGACTGTTTTAGCATTAAGCATTACAGTAGACTGAGACCCTGGGCAGGGGAGAGGTGAGCTGGGACAGGGGAAAGGAGAGAACATCCACCAAGACAGTGTCCCTACTCCACCAGAGAAAAGCAGGTGTACAGGGGCAGGACAGTATGAAGAGTGTTGTGGAGGCAGCAAAGTATGAGCATTAGGGGGTGTTCTGGGGCAGCGTAGTATGTAGAATGGGGGTGTTGTGGGATAGGGCAGTATGAGGAATGGAGGTATTATTGTGCAGCACTGTGGGAGGTGTTTTGTGGCAGAACAGTGTGGGGAATGTTGGGTGTTGTGGGGCAGAAAAGTATCAGGAATATGGGGGTGCTGTGGTGCAGCACAATATCAGGAATAGGGAGTGTTATGGAGAAGTGAAGTATGGAGAAAGGGGGGTTTTGTGGGACAGTGCGTTATGGGGAATGGGCGGTATTGTGGGGCAATGCAGAATGGGCAAAGGGGGGTGTTGTGGGACAGTGCAGTATGTTAAAGGGGGTGTTGTGGGGCATCAGAGTATGGGAAATGGGGGGGTGTTGAGGAGCAGTGCAGCATGGGGAATAGAGGGTGTTGTGGGGCAGTGCAGTATAAGGAAATGGGGGGTTGTTGGCAGCAAAGTATGGGATGAGGGGCAGCACAGTTTAGGGAATGGGAGGTTTGAGGAGAAAAGGGAGCTTAAAATTATTAAGGTGCATGCTTTGTATCTCTTTATCTGCTAAACTGTAGGGCATTATATGGGGGTACTGCTGTACTGTATGTTGCACTATGAAGGGGAGAAAACGTGAGGAGGCACATTTTGGCATTTTTGTCTAGGGCATCATAAAACCTTGTCCCGACAGTGGCTGTGTAGTGTCAGCTTCCTGCGCCCCCTGATCCCAGTAAGTCATAGTCTTTTGTGGAAGTGGTAGTGAGTAGTGCTAAGGGGGATAGGGAGTCCCTGGTGCCTATACTGCACTGGTGCCTCTTGGCATCTAGTTATGCAACTAGTCGCACAGCCACATCCGGTGTATCTCTTTAAATATGGAAATCTGGATCAGCTGAATAGCAATTAATTGTTACTTTCTATACTTATTGAACTAATATACAGCTCAGGATAAAGGGAATTGAGACAAAACTGAAACAGAAGGGGAACAGGCCAAAAGTGAGGTAGTGTTAAATCAGTTTTCATGATTTGGGCACTTGTATTTATTTGAACTTATATTAAATTGGACAGTGAAAAAGTTGCAGTAGCACTAAAAAAAATTGCTTCTATATTTAACTTAATAAAAATATTATTTCCCAGATAAGTACAAAGTTACAGAAAGACTTATGCTTAATGGTAATACTGTTATGTCTAGCAGTACTGGCTATGTAAATATAATAATGTGAGGAGTTGTTAGTAAAGTCTTATTCGAATAGATTACTTTTTCTTACATATTGTATCAATAGGATTCTCTTGGGTTCAACTTGTACATACTCATATGTATAGCAATATCGTTTTGTTCAAGGAAAAGGAATAGGCACTCTTTCATCATCACTTGTGTCATAATTTCCTTCAAGACATCCTCTACACATAGCCAGGAATATCAGAGGGACCTAGACATGGTTCACTTCCTGTGGAATTATAGAAAATTTAGTAGAAAAAAACAAAAGTTGCCTCTTATCAGGAAAACTACAATATTATGTACTAAAAATGTTTCATCTCAACACATCCTTTTTACCAAGAACTATTAAAGAGTACAACAAGGGGAAAAGTATAACTGTAGTACAATACACACTTCCTGTTCACTGAAATATTCAGGCCCCACATTAGTTTACTGTGAACCCAGTTTTCAATGAAGAGGATCACTAATGGCAACACTACATAGATTTTAATTGTGTTTGTTGTGAATTAGCACATGCCTATTTTTCTTTCAGCAGTCAGTCTAAATTTTGTTCTATTATTTATTAATTCCTTTATTGTGCCTATTTATATATTGCTAATACATTCCAAAACATCTTAGAGACTAACCATGCCCTTCATTACCTTTGGAGCTTATAGTCTAGTTTCCCTCAGACAGACACATACTATGGCCAATGTAAGCAGAATTTAATTTGCTTGGTATGTTTTGGATTATGAGAGAAAACCAGAGTACATGGAGAAAACATGCACAAGTACGGGAAGAACATAAAAACTGAAACTGCATAATGACCAAGATCTTCTGTGGCCCGGCTGTGTCTTATCTAGCACTTAGCACTACAGCAATTTTCTCCCCAGTGCTGTGTTTAACTTCCTGTGAGCTGATCACAGGAAGTTAAAAGCATTGCCAGAGGGAGGTACAGAAGAACGCTGTAGCGCTAAGTGCTACAGCAGACACTGCCGGGCCACAGAAGAGCTAAGTAGGGAAAGGAAAAAGGAGGGGGAATGAGCACCAAGATAGTGCCCCTTCTCCAGCAGTGCCCTAGGCAGCTGCCTATCCCATGGCCCAGCCCTGACCAAAGTGGAATCAAATGAGTGAAGGTAGGCAATATTTTAATATTACAATTATAAGAAGGTACAGAATCCTTCGGTGTTATGGATCCCCCTCCAGGAACATGTTTTTAAAAATAAGGAATGCACACTGCAAGCAATAGTGAAAGGGTGTTTTACCCATGCATTTATGTCATTGACAGCAAAGATTCAAAGTTTCAGGGGGACAAGTCTGATAAAAGGTGATATGTTTCTTTAATGCAGGATGGAATTGAACCCAGGACCCAGCATTGCAAGGAAGAAGTGCTACTCCCTGAGCCACTGCAACCAATTAACCCTGATCTTAGTGCCAGACACCTTACCTCATACTCAAATCCTTGCAGTTAATTTTGATGAGCAGTTTGCCAAAATGATAGATTATTTTGCTTTATATGCAAATCATTCCACATCATTCATCAATCCAGATCATGCCATCATTATTGGTTATTTCACAAGCCAATGAATTTTGCCTTGCATCATCTTTCTTTACATTATTTATGTAGACTAGAGCTAGGTAAACATTAGCACTCCAGATGTTGTAGAATTACAATCTTCATCAAGCCTTATCTGCCGGTGTTGGGATTCTAAAAAAGTGGTAAGGCTTCATGAGGAGAAGAATGCAGAAAGTCCAGTTCCTACAATCAAACATCACAGTTATTAGTTAATCATGTTACTTGCATAGTGGCCAGCAACTAATTATCTTCCACACAGTCCATTAGCCAGTAGCTAGTTACATATACAATATCTTACTTGTGTCCAGTGACGCACACAATACAATATTCAAAATACATACATGCAAAACATATAATATAAATTGTATAGTGAAGTACATTGAAAATCAAAATGACTAATGTTTGTAGAAACAAATTACTCACAAAGCAATGTCTTTTCATTTCAGCCTTTCAGCAGGATTTTTCCTATTCATAGTTCATGTCTTTTCAATATTCTTCAGGTTTTTATCATTAAAAAGAGGAAAATCATATAGGGTAAGAAATCATAATTTGAAGATGGAACTAAAAAACTACATATACATACAGTGCATCTACACACCTACTGCATGAAAATATATACATCAGGGTCATAAATGTCCTTTGACAACACGCTCCAATGCTAATATGTATTGCAGGTTGCTCATGACATAGTTCATAGCCTTTGTAATGGTGTTCTGTTTGAGGGAAGGTATTTTCCCCCAATTGTACGCACTTATGTCTGGAGGCCAGGCCAGTTTTTGAAAACAACCTCAGGTGCAGACTAAAACTCTTTTAAATGGTAGCTGAGAGAGCCCTTGGGTGGGGTCTGTTTTTTTGTCAAAACAGGAAATAGTGTGCTTATGTCCTGCTGTGTTTGTGTGGGAAAGAGGACTTCATTTTTTGAAAAGGACTGTTACCTTTTGTGTTGGAAAGTGTTGTATACTTTGTTTTCTTGAACCATGCTAAGAAGGACTCTGTTTAAGTTTGTGTTATGGAAAATAAAAGTCGGATTCTTAAGAAAGTCGCTGTTGGTGTAATGTACAGGATGTGTCAGGGCCAACTCTACCCACTTGGGTCCAACTGTATGCCACGGTGCCTCTCCCAAGGGTCTGGCCTCTGCACTCCCGCACAAAACAGGAGAGGGAATAATGTGATAAGTGATGGTGTGATGCTCGTTACCTCTTTTGTGGTGCCGCCACTGTCCAGCCTCCCAGGGTAAGATGTGTGCCCGATAGTAATATCACTCCAATACCAAGGATGCTGTTTAACTTCAGTACACTTTATTCTTGAAACATGAGAGGCTTCGGACAGTAAGTACAGAGTCATCAGTAATAGCAAATACGATCATCAATTCCCATTCTTCAGCAATATCAAATATATAAGTTCTCAACGCAGGTACTATATTCCAATTACATTCCTCTCTGATACTGTGACTCTCTAATTCCCATCTCACGGAACCACCCATCCCTCTCATACACTGCCTTTTCTAACCTCCCTTTCTATCTGTTACAAAATAACATCCCCAGGCCCACCCGGTCTCCTAGGGAACCATGCAGGAAGAGCAGTACAAATTCTGCACTACAAGGTCAGAGAAAACCTAACTCGGGGTTTCGTTTAGCAATATTACCAAATCTTGTAATGCCTGGGCTAGCCCCAGCCATTACATTGGCAGTGAGTTATTTGCAAAAAGACTGTTTCCCAAGTGAGCAATTCCCTCCACCTTAGACATGCAGTCATACACACCTTTCCTTTTTTAAAAAAAACA
The DNA here is from genome assembly GCA_021901965.1 of Pipa carvalhoi. Taxonomy (NCBI): domain Eukaryota; kingdom Metazoa; phylum Chordata; class Amphibia; order Anura; family Pipidae; genus Pipa; species Pipa carvalhoi. The sequence continues at coordinate 1,666 of JAKJJM010027629.1, read as the reverse complement.
TTAACACCAAAAATTGAAAATCCTTCAAATGCATGTACTGTATGTAATGCATTAAATACATGTGTACAGAAAGTAAGGTATTTAGATTTACAAATTGGGCTTTAGGGCATATTTCCTGTATGTTCTTTATGCACAGCACCACAGGAAACAATGGGACTGGGTGATGTATGTTTAACAACATGGCTGCTATAAGTAAAAATAAGAACAGACAGAAAGCAATAAAATTTATGAATTTAAGTTCAAAGGCAACATTTTTTGAAGATATATTTGAGTAACTACCATGCCAATCCAAATTAGAATTTTGATTCTTTTTTTTATTTTGGTGTTAAATTTATGTTAATCAGGTGCTATCAAACTTTATTCCTTTTTACAAAAACATCACATTGTTTAGGGGGGCAAACCTACTTCATCAGATACATCTAGAAAATGGGTTCTCTTATACAGAATATTATTAGGTATATTGTAAAATATATAAAGAATTTTCTTTGAATAATTACTCCAGAAGAAGAATTTCCTTTATGGGCAAACTAAACGAAGTTATAAGTTAAAAAAGAATGCAAAAAACTACACACTTTAATTTTAATCCTAACATAAACACAAATCATAGAAATGTGAACCCACAGGGAAAAACATTTCTGCCCCAGCATAATCTAAACAAGTACTACTCCGACCCACTTTAGATTAAAAGTAGTTTACTTGGCAGATTAAAGACTTAAAAGTGATTTACTAAATGGAGCACACTTCCTTTAAAATTCTTATGTAATAATTTCACTATTTGCTTAAATATATATCCAGGGATAATTTGATTTGTAATGTATTTCATCTGGTCTTTAACTGTCCTATATTAGGAGGAAAAAAATGGCTTTCAGACACATTAAACTGGTCTTCCGACACAATAATTATCATGCAAGTGACTGATTTACTTTAAAATAAACATGAAGGGCCACTAAACCAGGAATTTCCTGCCCCATGTAATGTGCATAAAAGAAATGAGGATCAGTAATCATTGTCAACAGCTTCTTGTAACTAAGAATTGAATCATTTGTCTGTCTCAGTGCACAAATTATCAACATCAGAGAAATCCAGGAATAATTTATGTAGTAAAATCACAGTTCACCAGGACTTGGTTAAAAAAAATATTTATGGTTGCCAGGATTAATTTGATGTCCATATTTTTATTGATTTATTGTGTAATTTACTTACATTTACAATGAGTTATGGAGTAGATATGAATAAATGTAGGAAATAACCGAGAAAGAAAAATCAGATAAAAATGAAAGATTTCCATTTAATATATAACTATATCATTTTACATACTTTGCACATATATGTAATATCAGAAATTTTAAATAGTCACAGAGCAAATATATAGGGGGTATTTATAATGGTTTCTGCTGATTTATATGGTATGAAAAACGTCTTTTGGATGTGAAAAAAAGTTACTTTTGACAATGCAATAAAAGCTTTTTAAACAGACAATAACTGCTTAATAAACAAAAAAAAAACTGCTTCTCCGGTGTTAAGTGGTAAGAAAAAATGTTAACTTTTATAAATATCCCCCATAGGGCGAAATTTATTAAAATCGAAAATGCCATTTTCGAAAATATTTGAAAATCGCATTTTCGATTTACTAATTTCGAGTTTCATTCGAAATTTCGACCTCGAA
>JAKJJM010027618.1:0-10256 GCA_021901965.1 Pipa carvalhoi | reverse complement strand
GAGGCGTGGATTACTTGATTGACAAGTAAGCGCCTCCTACCAGCCTTCCTCCCACAATACGCACAAGCATATCTGACACGCCTTAGGGGGCATGTCAGAGTTGTTGATTGGCAGGTTGGACACAAGATGGTGGCTCCCACAGCTTCAAATCTGGACAAGCTGACAGGTGCACTTTAAAAGGTTGTAGCAGCTTCTTTTTAAAGGTGATATGTTATTATTAAGTATTTCACCTGTTACGTACAGTAGGGATCTGTCATTTCTAGGAGATGTTTCACCCAAATGCTATTTAAATAGAATAATCAATATTTACTCTGCAGCAGATAAATAAGCTAGTGGCAGTATTCTTTTGTGATCTGATGTGCCTAAAATGTAAAAAACTGGTGCTGAAAATGATAAAACAACTATAACTATTAGGAACCATTTGGGATTGAGGTAATCACGGCCTACTAGAATCTTCTGCAAGTGCTCCCTATACCCTGTCCCTATATAATATTTTAGATGCTATCCCTCTGGAGACTCTTGACTGGTATCTTCTTCTAGGATAACTACATGATGCAGCACCGGGGCAACCACACCTCACATATGCTCCACACTGAAAGTAACTATGTTCTTCTAGACATGATATAGTATCAGCAAGATAAACTATTATTATCAGATCCCACAGAGAATCACTACCATGTGGTATACTGGGCAAGACCACTGTGCAAAATCTGGCAAGAAGCACTTAAACATATCTCTTTTCAGATAAAAAGGAGCAATAATTAATCATAATCAGTCAATAATATGTGCTGTGATCTTTTAAACAAAGGTGCATTATTAAAGGATCAGTAACACCCAAAAAAATAAAAAATCCCATTTTGAGTGGCATGCAAGTTATTCAAACACAGCACTTGTAAAACATGTTGTTTTGAAATTAAATGTATAAATTGTTTTGCATTCTGTCTGTTTTTAACTTTACTGGTATTGTTTTTTATGGTGCTTTAGATAACACATATTCAGGAAGTGCACCCAAAACTCACTTTTTAAAGTTAAATATATAAATCTTATACTTTATAGACACAATAATCCCTGTTTCCCTGAGCTAACTGCTAAGTCCTGACAAGACCCTGGAGGGAATTGTCAAGTTACAAGCTGACTTTGACATAATAAATGATTAGGTAACTATATGGAAAATGAGTTATATGGTAGACAATGTAAAGTTATTTATTGAGGAGATAAAAGATTCTGGCTTTATATACCTATTATAGTGAAACTATAATAGAGAGGGATCTGGCAGTACATGTGGACCATTGACTATATCATAGTGTCCAATCAGCAGCTTCCTAAGATAGTCAAGTACTTTCTTGTAGTAGAAGATGGATTGGCTCAAGAGAAAAGTTCATTATTCTGCAATTCACTGGTAAAGCCTCTCATTGACGATGCATTACGGTTCTGAGTACCATTAAACAAAAAGGATGGCTTGGAGATAAAAAAAAGTATTTAAAAATGGGCAACAAGAATGATAAAGAGAATGAAAGATTTCAGTTATGGGGAGGGACATGCGAATCAAAACTATTCAGCAAAGAAAAGAGGTGATTATGGGGAACATAATACCTTTCATATATATACATTTGGTCCTTATAACTTTATTTTCAGGACTACATAAAAGTTTATTGTAAAGTCTGTGACATTGTATAATAATCATCCACAACAACTGGTTTCAGCAAAATGAATGGAATGCTTTAAAAAAGGTTTAGGTACTTACGTAAAGGAAAATAACTTCAGGGTTTATTCAAATGAAAAAGGGTGTTTAGTAACATGTTGATCTGACAAGTGGTCAGGAAAGAATACGACCCATGTTGACGCAAAATTGGTTGAAACTTTAAACGACTTTTTTTTGCATTCTAATGGATCAACAAGGTTAATTTCTTTTATTATTTATTTATTTATTTATTTATTTATTTATTTATTTATTTATTTTATGGGTGAGTATAACTAAGTTTAATAACCAAAATCAAACACACTAGCATTTTGCTATTTCATCATATAGCACATGATTTGGCAAATCCAGGCTTTAAGTAACCTTTTGTCAGAGTGTGCTAGTGAGAATGAGGAAAAGGTTAATTATCTTGATCCTCCCTCTGTCCAATGGGCTCTCACCAGAGGGGTTTTCGGGGGAAGAATCATCCCTATGCGCCGCCAAAGTATTTTGATTTCTTGAGAAACGATATTAGGATAAATTCTAGCTGTGATTTGACTTACCTTTATATATCAGTTTTCTAATCTAGGCCTGCTTCTGACTCCCTGAACTTCTAACCCCCTTGTCAGTACCATGTTCTGATTTTGACTGTCTTTCCAGTTTCTGATCTCTGTCCCATCCCTGACTCCTCTCAGTGTGCTTCCCTCAGCCCAGCAGCTACTACTACACAGCCTAAATGACTAAAGTCCTAATACTCGTGTAGAGCTATGAATTCACATCTATTCTCCACATGCTCATGTTCTCTTATTTAGCAAAGTCTGACTACGTGAGTCGCGAACTGACGGAAATCTTTGCATCATTTTGTGCTCCCGTGCAGAGGTACTTCTACTATTGACTAAGCTGCAGAGTGTTTCAAAGGCACAATGCAACTAGGTGTACTGCTCTGAATTCACCTGTTTGACTTCACAACTTCAGACTGGTGAATTGGGGGGTTGATGGTAGGGCTCCAGTGTTGTGTAAAGGGGAATATTCATTCAAAAGTGACAATGGCGACTGCAACTGAGTAACAAACCAGTTCAAGGTTGGGGTACCTTTTGGCTCCTTTTCTGGCCAGGAATTTGCTTTGTTTCTACTTGGACTGCAACTGAGTGACAACATGACCTAGGGCAGTGATGGCTAACCTATGACGCGTGTGTCAGAGGTGACACGTCGAGGCGTTTTTGCTGACACACATCATGGCGCCATTCGTGCCGCGCTCTAAGTAGGAGTGTTGTCCCGCCTATATTGAAGTGACACACAACCTGAGTTATGCTCTGTTTTTTTATGAATTTTGACACACCAAGCTCAAAAGGTTGGCCATCACTGACCTAGGGACAAGGTGACATAGAAATAGATAGAATATTCACAGAGTAGTTAGTGGGATATGGTGAGACTGATGTTACTGCCCTTCACCTCACCAAATTCACCTCAAACCGCATGACTTCTCATCCTAATTCTCTCCACCTGACTATGCCACACTACACATCCGACAGCATTTCACACTGTCCACCTGTTTGACAAGTGTATTTTCCACTCAGTCAATCCTGAGAAGCGAATCCGTGTCTGTTTTGGCAATGAAACTTGAATTGTAGCAAAGTGAATTTGACAGGTGAATTCGAAGTTTAGTCAATGAAGCCCTCAGTCTGTATGCACTTGTCAGCCCTCTAGCACTGCTCAGTATCTCAGTGCCAGTATCGGCGTCTCTGCTCCTACGACAAGTCCTCCCTCCAATCAGATTGCCAGCAGTGTCAGAGGGGAATTCCCCATAAATTGCTCTTACTCCTGAGTATCTCACTGTCTGCCAGCACTACCACTGCTGGCTTCTATTCTTTCTAGGGTTTCTCAGCTGCCATTGAAATCCACACTAAGTTGAACTAAAACTCCCAGCAGCCTTAGCCATTCCATTTTAGTGGCTATATTTCATTTGCTTACTGTGTTCAAGGCTCTAGTACTCAAGCCTGAGTTTTCAGTATACCTTTGTAAAAGCCTTACATTGCCTTACACCCTTGTTGATCAGGTTTTAAGGGTGCACAGATTAGTTTGATTAATTAATTATCCTACTTGGTTTGCAAAGGAGCATTTTACATATGATATTAGATGTGGTTGAGGACCACAGTGGAGAAACACTACTATAGCATATAGTCAAAGTAAAAGCGTACTTACTGATGACAAAATATGTGATACAATGTTTTCTGGCTTGAGAAAAGCAATTACAGTGACTGTACGATTTCCTGCTGTGTTCTTGCATAGTTAAGCTGCATCTTAATGTCTTCTAAATAGGAAGTGAGGAATGTAAATGAAAATTGCTTCCCCAGCCTTTTTTAAAACAGCAAGCAATAATATTCACTTCAAACTATATATTAAAAAAATTCTTTATGTATGCAACTGTGAATTTTAAAATTAGTATATTTACATAAAGGGAATGTGTTTGATGCCATTGATGTCCTGTTATTACACACCAGCTGCTCATGAACTGTTCTAAGCTGCATGGATTCTTAATACAGACGTTTTGTTGAGAGACACAAAAAAGTACTTCTTCAAATCAGCCTATGATTTTATAATGCATTTCTTTCCATTCATATTTCAGCCTCACGTTCTCTGCTTCTGTTAGAGATGTACTTTGCAGGTATAAAGATGGATAAATCACTGAATCATGAAAACAAAATAATTGGTAAAACTATTAATGGTTCATATGTAGTATACAGGACTGTATACTACTTAAATTCGGCAGGCTCAAGGTAGCCGTTAATTTTATAATTCTAGAAATTTCCCTTTGTTCCTAATTTCCTCTTTAAGTGTCAGCAGATACCTCTGGGTTTGCTGTGGCCAAACTGTAAGATTTCATATGTACATATTAGGGAGGAGTTCCCTTTAAGAGATTATGATAAAAGTTCCTGGCAGACAGGAAAATGGGGCAGTTGTTCCATGGGAAGGTATGGAGACAACAGTGGTAATGATGTAGATCAAGAGAGATAAAAGATATAGATTTTAAAGAGATAAAAGAAGCTCTGGGAAGAGCGGACTACATGAGGAATATATTGTATGCCCTGATGATTTGTTCTGCTGCCTATGTGAGCTGATGCATTATTTGAAAATCTGTTTTGCCGGAGATGTTTGATGAGGTTGACTGCTGAAGGCATTTGGAGTCTGGATTTAATTTATTTTCGCCTGACCTGGGTGTGAAACAGGAACTACAGATAAGAAGAGAAGGTAACCTACTATTTTATTTAACACATCAGCTTCCTTTAACTATTATTTTTGCGCAACCTACAGCCCGTTTGGACCAGACCCTTGGGAGGGCCCCGTGACGACAGAGGAATTCCCCAAGTGGGTAGAGTTGGTCACACCATTCCTGTATGTTGCACATACACAAAGAAAATAGGTTTCCATGGAATAAAAATGTTACCAACACATTACCAGCACATATGGAAAGGCAAGTTGCAGAATTTTTGTCAGGTCTAATATATTATTATATATATATATATAAATAATGCATATGAGATATATATATGCAAACAAAACTGTTGGTACCCACAATGACCCACAATGGTCACTGAAATAACTTAGATTGACAAAAGTATTAATCATTTTAAATCTACTAAAAATCCACTAATGAAAATCAGAAATTACTTTGGAATGGACAAAAATGATAGAATCCATAACTTCATATTTTGTTGTACAACCTTTTGAGGCAACAGCTACAATCAAGTGATATCAGTACCTGTAATTGAGTGTTCTGAACCTGTCCACAGGTATCTTGGCCCATTTCTTGTGAGCAAACTGCTGCTGCTCAGGTTTGAAGGGTGTCTTCTCCAGTCTGCATATTACAGCTCCTTTCACAGATGTTCAATAGGATTTAAATCAGGGCTTATAGAAGGCTACTTTAGAATAGTCCAATGCCTTGTTCGTAGCCATTTCTGGATGTTTTTAGCTGTGTGTTTTGGGTCATTATCTTGTTTGAAGACCTATGATCTGAGACTGAGACCAAGTTTTCTGACAATGGGCGGCACACTTCACTTTAGAATGCCTTGATAGTCTTGAGATTTCATTTTACCCTGCACATTTTCAAGACATCCTGTGCCAGATGAGGCAAGTAACTCCAAAGCATAACCAAGCCTCCTCCATTTCACAGTGATTGCAATGTTCTTTTCTATTATAGGGAAGTGAGAATTTTGGAAACATTCCACTCCTCTATGAAATCTATTTAGCAGAGATGTATTGTATTTGTATAATTATATTATCATGTATTTGTATATGTGCTCTAAGCAAAGTAATATGATATGTTCACTTAGTCCCATCTAGTGCCCCAGAGAGTAGAGATTTCCAGAAGATTCTTTCTTTTATGAATATGTAATTACTGGGTGGGGTCCCAGAGTTAATATAAGCTGTGGTTTTGGAGGTAAGGGGTCTTTGGCTCCAGGGCCTTCCATGGGAAGGAGAACCAGCATGTTAGGAATTTCCCTTGTCAGTCCGGGGGTGCTTGCCGCAGGTGTTTGAGGCATGTTTTGTGTCTGCTGGGTGGCGTCTCCGGCGATATTGGAACTGGGAACATGCTACACTCCTGATAGCAGTTATACCACTACTCCATTGAGCCTGGGTCTGTGAGCGTGCATTTCCTAGTGAGTTGTCCATACATTGATGCTGATTAGCCTACACATTTGGTATTGGTTACACAGGTGCTTCCTGTTTGTATAAGAAAAAAAGGTACGATGTTGCAAAGCTACAAATTTATTGCAGACATTTATTGATTTGGTCTGGCCGTATTTCTGAACTTAAGAACATGCTCATAGATGCCAATATTGCACATCCAACCATTAAATTCACCTATGAACACAGCCAGACATCTCTTAACTTTTTAGATTTCACTCTCTCCCTGCATGAAACAGGTATTTCCACAGAATTATACCATAAATCTACCAACAGAAATAATCTACTACATGCAAGCAGCTTTCACAATCCATCTATTATTAAAGCCATACCCAAGGGATAATACCTAAGGGCACGTCGTATCACATCTTCCAACCATGCGTTTGAAAAAGCATCAATACAGATGACTAATAGATTTTTAGAGAGGGGTTGCACTAAGGATAATTTAATACAGGCATATGATAATGCTAAAGAGTCCCCCAGATCAGAGTTACTTCAAAAAAAGGAGTGTGACCCGTCAATGAAACTTCCCTTTGTTTCTAAGTACTGTGTCAGGTCTAAAAGTATTGAAAAAATTATGAGGAAATTTTAGCCAATCCTGCAACAGGATAAAGAATACGGTAAAGCCTTTTGTGAACCCCTATCTTCAGTTATCAGAGAGGGAGCACCCTTAAGGATATCATTAGCCCTAGTGAACATAAAATACCCACTAGTTCTAGATTATTTTTGAACAATAAAAAGAAGGGGACATTTCCATGTTTGAACTGCATCTGTTGTTCATCTATCATTAAGGGCCCATTTTTCAACCAACCCACACAAGGTAACAAAATTCACACTTTGGGCGAAATTTACTAAAATCGGTTAAAAATCGGCCGATATTACGAAATTGGTAATTTGATATCGCGATATCGGTAATAATCGGCAAAATTGGGAAATCGAAAAAATCAATTTGAATAAATTTCGCCCTAAGAGTTATGTTACATGCAATACATCTAGTGTAGTCTATATGCTAAAATGCCCTTGTGGAAGGTGTTATGTAGGACAAACTGTTAGAGCAGTTAAGGAGTGCATTAAAGAGCACAGAAGGAATATAAAGAACTTTAAACCTAAATCTGCATATGCAGTGCTTTTTTTCAATTTTAAACATCTAGTTACTCAGCTCCGCTGGCTTGTACTAGAAGAGGTGAAACTTCCTTATAGAGGTGGCGATATAAAAAACTTTTACCACAGAAGGAAGCCATCTGGCTTAGGAAACTTAATAGCATGGAACCATTTGGGCTTAACGATTACTGGTCTGTAAAAGTATTTTTATGACTGCATTTGCTGATTTACCCTTTCTCTGTTTTTTGCAGATAATAATTTTCGACTGCCTAGTCTCCTTTATCCTACAGTTTATTGATACTACTAAAACAGCAGTTTGTTTCCCTAATCCAGGTAGTATGGCAATAATCTACATTAATTGATAATTGAAATGTATTTCTCAATAACAAATGTCTAATATAACTATACATGCTCAGACAAAACCCCTTTGGTAGGCGTTTTTTACAATACCAAGTTAGATTGTTTCTGGTTTACTTGCACTTTAATGTATAAGGGAGGCACTTTCACCTTGGACTTTATTGGACGTTCCTATAAGGGGGAGGGTTTTGTGTTCACTGCATTTTGTGTGAGTCACATGACCTGCCGATGTCCACTCAGAAGGAGCGTCGGCAGTCATGGGCGAGGCTACGGCACGGAGGGGCAGAGCTACAGCACTGAGGGGCGGGGCGCCAAGAGCCACAGAGCGGCAGCTGAAGAGCCGCACATTGCCAACCCCTGGTGTAGCACATGGAGCACATAAATACATGCCAGACTTCTTCTATATTTAGGTTTTGGGCTAACATATAAATGCTATATGCATTCACCCCCCTGCACACACCAGTAACTAGGGATTCTCCCCTGAAGGGGCCAATTATAGTATGAAATATATAATATTTTAGTATCTTCACTTTGGAATAAGGGTGGTAGAAGCCCTTAGGGTGGGCTAGAATAGGATGAATGAGGAGGGAGTCAGTCAATGACCCCCCCCCCAGGTACTAGCCCCTTACCCTATACTTAACTTTGTGACTGAATTCTTAAATTAGCTTGTTGTTAAAACTGGCCCCCAGGAAAATAAACACCTTTAGAAAAGCAAGCATGATTCATCTATAATGTCCTGTGCCTCTATCAAACCTCTTTTGTCAAACAAGCTCTATTGTATGACTAAATGGCAGCTGGGGAGCCAGTGTGGGGATTGGTGAAAAAGGAAGCTGGAATCTGTGATTATGTAAGTTAGGGAAGTAACTCTCTGTTACTTCCCTAACTTACACAATGAGGTGTGGTGACTCAGTGGTTAGCACTGCTGTCTTACAGTTCTGGGTTCAATTCCACCCTGTACTTCATCTGCATGGAGTTTTTATGTTCTCCCAGTACATACATACCCACTACCCATAATGTTCCATCAGAATACTCCTGCTTTAGCAATGTTCTACATTGTCTTCAATGCACAATTAAACCTCTGGGAATTTTTATATTACATGGGTAACAAGCAAAATACCATAACAATATACTGAAACAGTATACTGAAATGTTTAATTGGCAGCATCCTTGTTTTCTGCCTGTTGCTTATGATGAAATACTTTTGCATTAAACACAATCTTATATCTGAAAGGGCACATTCCATTTCACCTTCTACCTTATTATATTTTGGAAAAAGATATGTTAGTCAGAAATATCTACTTTTTCAGTAAGAAAACAAAATATACCTTGCCTATAAACCACTCCGTTCGTAGTAATCAACTACTGTAAGAGAGAAACTATAATATAGATACTAGACAATATACACAAGCCTATAAATTCAAAGTGAGTAATTTATGACAAACACAGTCAAACTCTGGAACCTGCAATAAATCTCATCTGCACAGAGCGTGGATAGTGCTAGCTGTTTGGAATTTATTTTATTCCATCAGAGGCATAGCCAGATTTGCCTACAGGGAATTCTCCTCTCAGCAAAAGTACATGATGTGTCTGGTAAAAATCAAAGAATTCTCCCAGACACGCTGCCATTATCAATTGGGTCTGGTAGCATGGAGACCTAGGGCACAATTATTTAATAAAGTAGCAAAGTAAAATGTAGTTTACATTTTACTATTATAATGATTTGTTTTGTATTAAAAAGATCAATTTCTTCTACTTTATTAACTTTAATCCTTGGACAATATGCCTTAGTTAGTTTGTGCAGGGCTCATTACATACATTTAAAAGAACAATTTAAAACAAAAAGTTTGTTTTCATACCTCAAATAAGGTTGTAACTGAAGTTTTTCATGAAGGGAGACGGTAGGAGACAAATAATCATGCTAGTAGTAGCAGAAAAATGTAAAAAAAAAATAATAAACCATTCTCCCCAATATATTAGAATTGATCTATCTCTTCCATCATTTTGTTTCTCCCTTTGCCTGAAAAAAATGTGCACCATTTAGTAAATGCTTGTGGCCATCTAAATAGTGATTTGCTTTCACTTTGGTAAGAGTGTAGCATTTTTGGCTTACATAATTTTAGCATAATGACATAATTTTATTTTTTGTTTCCTGGAGAAAAATAAGCCATATTCTCTTAGGGTCCTGTAGCCATATTACATGTGTAAATATATTTTGGCCATGTCATTAAGATATTACTAAGAAAGTCATGCGTTTATTTTTCTATACCATAGTAACATAGTAACATAGTTTATAAGGCTGAAAAAAGACTCAAGTCCATCCAGTTCAGCCTGTTAATACAGTGGGGAAAAAAAGTATTTAGTCAGTCACCAATAGTGCAAGTTATCCCACTTAAAAAGATGAGAGGCGTCTGTAATTTACATCATAGGTAGACCT
>JAKJJM010027560.1:0-14737 GCA_021901965.1 Pipa carvalhoi | reverse complement strand
GTTTTGCAGTGCAGTGTATTAAATCATCCAGCTTCAAATGGAAAAACTACTGGGGAGAAATGCTTTTTACTATGGTATAGTACTGCATATGTAAAGATGTAATCGGACTATAGTTCCCCTTTAAGGAAAGAAAATATTAGGTATTATCTACAGTTCACATTCTTTACATTGAAATTGCATGGATGTATTTTAATATAACTTGATATTGATTGCAGAGTAGTGTGTATAATGGATGTAGGACTCCAGTTAGTAAAGAACTTCTCACCTTTTTTGTTATCCATCAGCCATCTGATAGCTTCTTCAGCTTCCTGTGTAGTAGTGGTTTTAATTTGCTTCACATTATAAGGTTTGCTAATCCCAGACTTCCCTACAGGCTATACAGAAACAAAATAAACACCAAATGGGAACCAAATGTTACTTTAACAAACACAAAATGGCTCCTAACGTCACATTTACAAACATCACTTACATAAAATATTTTTTGCTATGAAATAAGTTTCCATTTATGTTATCCCTGTGTTGGAGTGGCTTGTCTAAGACAAATAAAGGCTGAGGGGGGTTAATCTGTGTGGATTTCTGTGAGAGGAAATGGGTTTGCACCCTTATCACTACAGTTGAGCAGCCTTCTTTTTCGTAATGTACAACCCTGCAAGCAGGCATTAATGAATAAATGCGATTAAGATAATGGTTAAGATATGAGGTATGGTTGGTTGTTGTGGTTAGGTAGGGGAATAGGCCTACAATATTCTCTAAGGCCCACAGGTTTCAAATGATTTCACTGTGCCTAAAGACTGGCAGCTTCACTTTCATGATAATATAGACTTACTGGACAGGGTAGTGCTCCAGGCAGAGGCTTTGCGATTTGTGGAACAGAGGACTGCTGATTATTTTCTATTGAAGGGAGAAAGAACAATTTTATTTGTAAATAAATGAATCTGGATATGTCTTTTTTGCACCTAAAATGGAATGCATTTACCTACTTAGCAATAAGTTTTGTCAATGGAAAAACAGTAACAGAGCACTGGTTTATAAAAGAACAAAATACATTTATATTTAGACTTATATGAGGCAATGTAGATCATTTTTTTAAGTCTTCATAGCTTTGTTCAATCATCACTTACTATTGCTTAATAATCAAATTTAAAATGTATCATTAGCATTCTGTGTATCTGATCTATCCATTGTACTGTTACAGGAACGGCAAGAAAGTGGTTGCTCCATTTTGAGACTTGTAGCTAGATAGAATCAGGACTTGTTGCTAGACTCCCATGAGACCCAGGGTAAAGTCCATAGCTGGAGGTTTACATTGAGGAGCAGTAAGGAAGGCTGCCCTCAGCTACATCCTTAGTAAAGGTTAGTAGATAAGGTGAAAATTCAGGAACACTTTTGACCTATTCTGTTGATGATGGGGCTGAATGAATAGTGAAGCCCTGGTAAAGTCATTTTTTAAAATTAATGTTCCTGATTTTTTACTGATCTGGTAACCTTACACTAGATTCAGTATGACTCTAACATTGCAGTAGTAGAATTTTGTACAAAAGATATCATATGCTGCAATCTTACTTGGAGGAGGTGGCCTTTGTGGTGGTGTTGGGCGTAAATGAGGCCTGTTAGGGACTGATAATGACCTATTTGGTGACCTAGGACGAAACTCTCCTACAGCATCAAGTTCTTTCTTTAAGATCATCGCATCTGCATTATCTAATAAACAGAAAAGAGAGAGTAATTATAAGGATATGGATTTGATCCTCACCTATTGGAACATCAATAAAAGTCACAGAATTGGCATATCATTTTGACATATTTAGTTTTGGTAGAGATATAAATGTTAATCCCAGGGATGTAAAAATAGGAATCCTGGCCATGACTGGGTCCCAGGAGCCTGACCGATCTGCTGCAGCCACTGCCAGACCTGCAGCCTCCCAGATCTTTGTGAGTTTTCTTTATTTTGTCCAGGGGGAAAGGGAAGGGGACAGCACTACAGGGGGAGGGGGCCACAGTGACAAACATGCATGGGTGCTCATAATTCCCTTTCAGATCATTATGTAATCAATCTTTAAACAAAGCATTTGTCTGCTTACTTTGAGATTAATAGCACTTTTGTTTGCTTTTTTGAAATGTGCATATCTCAATGCAGCATACAAACTTGTAGCTAGGACCCAGGAGCAGAAATGATATTGACAGCAACACCCAATAGCATACCTAAGGAGAGAAATAGAACAGAAGTGGTTTATTGTGTGTCCCTTCTATTGCGCCACTGGCACAACGAAGTGTTAAAGTCAGTTGTACACCAACAGGCCCCAAACAACACTAAGGGGCTTATTCATTAAAGTGAGAATTCCATTGTGGAAGTGAATTCTCATCACTTCAGGTTGCTATGCTTCATTTCTCTACTCCTTTTTCACTAAAAAGAGATTTCCTATAGCGAAGACATGACTGTCAAGTAGCCATCTCTTGCATAGTGTGGTGTAGTCAGTAGCAGCCCTGCTATGAGCCCCGATTCACCACTTTAATCTGCCAAAGTAAAACTGCTGAATGCAACACAATACCCCTTGTCGAATTCTCTACTGTGACAGACATCGATGGTTGATGTATAGGCAAATTACCTGTGAATTTGCACTTAAAGTGTAGCGAAGTCTGCAACTGTCATAAGCTGTCAAATTATTCTCAAATTCTCCACATTACTGTTTACTGAATACCCGATTATGGAGAAGTGGTAAATAAATGTGAATTCATACCTTTATATGACAATTCATTCTTTCATGACTAAGCCCCTAAAGGGGGGATATTTTACTAAAGACAAAATATTTTTTCAACTTGTTAATACTAGAAACACTGGAGAAACAGCCTTTTTAATCACTATCTCTGTTTCTGCCTTTTCGAAAAGCTATTCATAGCAAATTTTATCACCCAGTTTTTGCCTGCCTCAGATTGAAATGGAAGATGAACCTAATAGAAAAACAGTGGAAAGTGTGATATTTATCGATACCTATTTGTTTTGACAGGGAAATTTTTTTCAGGATTTTTTATAAATCAGGGTAATTGAAAAGTACAAGGAAATGAAAATTAACCATGAAACAGGGCAAAACTAATCGAAAAAGTCTTATGTAAATGCCTTCCTGATAGTCAATCCTTAATATCTTATATCATAACCTACTGTTCCTTTTTTAGACTTTTTTGTATCCCAAAACTTCCCACAGGCTTTATTTAAGGAAAAATATACCTCCTTGATATGATATTCCTCATGTTGCATTTAAATTCATACTAGAATTCATCACTTCACTAAACTCAATCAGCTATTTTGTTTATCATCTGATTCATAAAGCCTGTCTTGTACAAGTTATAAAGCTGCTTTTGCACCTTTGTACTTTTAAGGCCAGGGCCCCACTTTTATAGTGGACTTTTTAAGAAAAGACTCATGGACTTTTCCAAGAGAAATCTGCCCATAATAATTTATGCAAAACATGAACGTATGGCTACACCTGTGGAACATGCTGTGTTCAACACACTAAACCAGCACTTTTGGTTTAGTGTGTTGAGTTTAGTGCATTGGTTAAGTATTTCCCCCTCCCCCCTTAAGAACCACCCCAAGCAGGAATGTGCCTTTAGTACTCCTTTAGGCTGGATTCACACGAGTGCATTTATGTGCTGCACTTTTAGAAAATCGCGTCCCAAAAATACGCCGACAAATTCAGGCCAGCGTATCTTCGAGACACCCTTTTCTATTGTACTTACCCGATGCGGTGTGAATGCTCCCTCGGCGTTCGCAGCTCCGCATTCTTTGCGTTGCGTCTGTGCGCTCGTCAAAAACACTGCAACAAGCATTTGTGCACTTAGCGCTAGTGTGGCCGGAACAGGTAAGTGTCATACAGATTCACAGTGTGTGTTTTTTTTCTTTTTTTAAGTGCAGCGTATATGTGGTAACGTAAATATTCCAGTGTGAACCTGGCCTTAATAATAACAAGTGACTAGGTGAATATAAACCCTTAATGAATTTAAAGCACCCAGTTTAAGACTATATTCAGAGCAGGGAAGATGTAAAGGGCAAGTTACTTCAGAAAAAGATATTCCATTTGGCATGGCAGTTATGCGTACACAGTGCCGATAAAAATGTTATCTTTGAAGCTAAATTCCTGATTTGTATTATTTTGAGTTTCTTTCTCTTCCTTGTGGTTGCAGCCATCTTTAAGACGTTAACTAAACAAACTCCCTTTAGTGCTATTGTTTTGTATGAAGTTTTAGAGAGTAATAATTCATGGAGTGACCCAATCTGGCTGCAATCAGCAGAGAGAGAACACAAACTAAATAAAGCAGAAATTTAAATGTCAGAGTACTGCATATGAATAACTGCCATGCCAATCAGACCAGCAATTTTATTTTCTCTTGTGTTACTGGTCCTTTAAGGAAACAACAGCTAGTGTTCTCAATCACAATATGTTTTGGAATGAAAACAGCAATTCTGAAACAGAATGTTACATTGACCAAACATACCAATGTTTTTGATTCCAAAATTACACTGTCACAAACAGGAACATTAAAGGGTATGAAAATTTGGATAAAACATTTTTATTTTACAGGTATACATATAGAAAGCCAGCCTAAACATTAAAATGTAAAAACCAGTAGTGCTTCTCTCTTGTTTAAACAGCGCTGCTCCCCCAGCCCTTCTTTGTACAGGCTCTTCCTATATAGTGCTGATAAGCCCCGCCTCCCAAATTACATCCTAGAACTATTCAGAGAGCCTTTCTTGTGTGGAATCCCCCTACCTTCTCCTTATCTAAAAAGTCTGTTCCTAACCATAAGCATGTGCAGATAAGAGCTGTCCAACCGCCTGTGCAATCTGCTATGGAGAAAGAAGTCAGGGAGAGGAGTGGGGCATGGCTAAATGCTTGCTTTTCCCATACAAGTAAATTGTTCAGTGTGAAGAGAATAGTTACAGGGGGATATTGAGCCCTGCTGAATTAAGAGATGAGTCAGGAGTTTCTTAATTGTTATATTGCTTGACAATAGGTAAATGGGGCTCTGTTTAAAGACAGGGTTTACTTACCCTTTAAGTAAAAAAAAATACACACAACTGATAAACCTCGATGCTCTAGACAGGTACATTATCAGGGACAATTATCTTAAATGCACCTACAGCACAACCAGAAGGCCCAGAGTTTACATCCACTGATTCCCTCATACTGCATTGTTGAACGTCCAGATTTAGTGCAAAGGAATTTGAAAGAAGCAAGTGTATTTATGGCCACTAGAAGGGAAACTGCATAAACTGGGATTATGGGGCAGAAATCATTCTTTGGATTAAATATCCACATCTTGCAGTTGTTTGGAGTATCAGTCTGGGTATCTAAAGTAGCCAATTCTAAATTGATCATTTTATCAGAATTATGAATGATATTTTAAAATAAGGGAGAAGGAAATGTGTAACCATACCTTTAAATGAGTAAGATTTCTTTACATTCATGCCAGGAGTTTCTGCAGTAGAGGCACCACAGGCATCCTCTGTCAAACCCCTGACAGCTGCTGAAGTGTTGGCTTCAAAGTGCTGTGGCACCAAATAATCCAAGTCTTCATCCAATATATCACCTACCAATAGCAAGTGGGAACTATTATTGCAGTTGGTACCTCATCTTTATCCCTAATGCTGTGACATTGTTGCCTTATGGAAAAATGACAAGTTGCAATCTATTTATAAAAAAATAGCAGTATAATAATAATAATAATGCCATTTTCGACTTTTTATAAGCTGTTAAACCCAATTTTTTCGACCAAAACTGTTTCGCTGCTTTAGGTTGGCGAAACCTGTTATTCCCTATGAAGTTGATCCTGTGACTTAGCCACAGTAGGATTAATTTTCATAAAGAAACGTTGATATCGATATGAAACGACAAGAGATCCTCACTGAAAACACTGCAAAGTTTACCCAACCTCAAATTTTCCTTTTCTAAATAAAGGCAATAATTCAGTTACCTAAATACTAAAAATAAAATGCCCCACACCTTAAAGCCATAGATGTTGAACCATTCAGGGCAAGGCACTCATTTCACTGACCTTCTGATTCATAATCCAGACTAGAGAAATCAAAGTTTTCCTCAAGCAGGCAGGAGTTGGCATTAGGTGACATTGGTGCAATACTGTCTCTGTTTCGTGCAATTTCCTCCTGCAGATCTTTGAGCCAGTTCTTAGTCCGAGGTTTTATTTTTACAGCTTTGCCTTTTACCTAAAATGGTAAGTAAAACTTAACTGAATAAGTATATTGTTATATATATAATCACCCCTCACTGAGGGCCTTATTGAACAAAGGCTGAATAGTTGCGTGAAACTCTGAATTTGCATTTATTCACCACTTCCCGTGTTTGCTTATTGAGCAAACTCTGATGTGGCAAATACGCAAACAATTCAGACTACTACGATAGTCACAATCCCACGGAGCAGTTTGCATCACTTTGCGTGTGCGTGCACAGGTATTTCAACTATTCAATAAGCAGCAGAGTGTGTCAAAGAAGCAAACGAGACTAGGCGAACTGCTCCGAATTGTGGCAAATTGGGGGATTGATGGCAGTGCTCTGCATTCTACTTCTGTCCAAATGGACTACACCACACAATATTATTTGTCGCTTAGTCAATAATGAGAAGTGAATTTGTGACAAAAAAAAATTGTGTGCTTTTCTGTCTGCCTTAATAAATGGGGTAACACTAAGGCATATCTCATGAAAATATTTAGAACTATTGTAATAGAAAGAAGTAACCCATTTAGGGGGCTATTGACTAAAGTGAGAATTTGACTGTTGAAGTGAATTCTCATCACTTTGGGTGGCGACGCCCTGATTCTCTACTCCTTATTGACTGAACAGCGGATTCCCATAGTAAAGTCGCAACCGTTTTCCCATAGTAAAGTAACGACCACGACAATATTCCCATAAAGAAGTTGCGACCGCGACAGCAGCCATCTATTGGGTAGTGTGTGACTGTTGTTAGCTGGCGAATTCACACCTTTAATTTGAACAATTCGTACTTTAGTCAATAACCCTCTTAGTCTTCCTAATTTAAGTGAAAAAGAAAAAAATGTAATAATGGAAGAATAGGTAATTAGGGCTGTGAAACAAATATGCTGATCTGTTTTTGTCTGGCTTCTAAAAATTAAACAGTACTACATTATAACCTTTTATGTAAAGAGTTGTAAATTGTAAATGATTTTAGAAGTGAAATAATATTTTTTAGTTTCACAAGGCAAAAAATCAGGTTTAAACTGCTTTCATTTACCATTGAGCCATTCAGATCGAGAACATTCAAAGCTGTCCTACTGTCGGCAAACGTGACAATCATTTGCCCTCCAATTATCCTAGAACAGAAACAAGTTGCGCAGATAATTATCAATGATCATTTGATACAAAACGATATTAAACCTAGAAGAAAACCAATTAGCCAGATGCAGAGGGGATATGTACAAGACATTCATAGCTTTGCTGAAGACTAAACAATGTAGTACATAACAGTGCTTATTAATTTAACTCAAATAAAATATCCCTTGCACAGTTCTGTGACCAGGACTATTCTCTTTCTGCCTTCATTAAAAATGCTCTGCAGGTTATTAAAAGCAGTGTCAAGTTTAGGAAAAAGCAGTTTTCACCTTCATATCTAGTAAGTGTTTACTCCACATACTTTATTATGTGATTACTGTACATGTATCATTGTGTCTGGTATTTTCGTTTCCCATTAGTCTGCCTCCTTGCAGTGGACACAAGACTTTCTAACCAGAACTTGTTATATACAGGTTAAGATTTAAAATGTTCGAACTTACCTTACTAGAATAACAGTGCCACAACTCTGCAATATGTTTAGTAACTCCATACTTATATCCTCTGGGAAGTCTGCTTTCTCTTCGGGGGTTGGGGAAAGTATACAAACTTCCACAGTGGCATCAAGAGGACCTTGAGACGAAGTGATCTCTTGGAAAACTCTCTCCCTGGAAATATCATCAGCCTCCTGAATCTCCACTTCCACAATAGCCAACACAGGTCTGTTTGATACAAATACATGCTTATTTACATATTTATATGATGCATTGCATTTAAATGGAATTTGCAGTAAAATTAGAACCAATTATCTGGACTGTGTACCACTGAAAGATTTTATTATCAGTTTGTGTTTGTAGTTTACATGTTAAATGGTGTTAAGCTCTCCAGAAGATGCAGTAGTTAATATTTTATATTAGCAACTTGTGCTTAGTACTGGAATTAAAGGTAAATTCCAAAAAAAATGGATAACGGTTGTTATAAGATAGTGGAAAATAGAGTAATTATGGCCATATTTTTAAAATAGTCATAACATTAATTTTCCCTAATTGCCTTTTTGGTCATGGTACACTACCATTATCACTGTTTCGCCACTTCGTTACCCATTGCTTATATTTTCATTACTATTTTTGCCAATGGGCTCATTATGTAAGGTGGATCACTGGCAAAAAACAAAAATAAAAGATGTCAACAACTAAATCATTCAGTATAGAACATTCATGTATTGCAGCTTAAAAGGAATTAGCGGAGCATTGTCTCTAAATTATCATTACTTAGAGCAGGCATTGTACTACCTATTCTAACAAATTCTGTTCCATCTGTGTAAATTTACTTCTTTACAATACACAATGCAAAAGTACCTGTGGTCAGAAGTTGGAAGTTCTGCTCTACCATAGTGCATCAGTGCACCTGGAGTCCATGTGTGTTTCATTTTAGTATCGAAATCCACACCATTGTCTAGAAGATTAAGGTCTCCTGCTACATGAGGGTTTTAAATACAAAGAACAGAAAAAATATGGACATAATAGTAAGTATGAACATCATTTAATCATCGGGTAATACCTATCCTTCATTATTCACCATAGAAATATTTAGAACAGCCTACACATTAATTTGATGTGCTTGACAGGTCACTGCTTCAATTATCTACAAACACCACATCATGAGTAGAATTTGATTCTCAGTGATATACCGCAATACTAATGCAAATAGAAAAAGATCCTGGCCAAAAATGGAGCCAAAACCAGACACCCCAACCTTAATAATGAAAACAAAGGTGCATCTGAGGAAGGGAGGAGTTGTTCCACCCTGAAACGTTTGCACTTTGTTTGATCATTTGTGAGATGTCATCCGCACATTAAAAGCACATCTATTATTTGGACGCCTGCCTTTTGCTTTGTTTTCATACTGCAATACTAAAAAAGAGTTGCAAATTTCCTGAAATATGTTAAAGTGCACCTGTCACCTCAAAAACAGTAATCCTAATTTAGATTGTACTACAGAAATAAACATTTTTGTAATGTATAAGTATTTTAAAAAAAGTAACTTTGAGCAGCTTTTCTCTCAGGGAGAGACAGGGAGATGGCAGAGAGAAAAGCTGCTCAAAGGTACATTTATAAAAATACTTATATATTACAAAAATGTTTATTTCTGTAGTACAATCTAAATCAGGATTACTGTTTTTGAGGTGACAGGTGCACTTTAAACTTCAATCATTGTGTTTTCCTGTGTATGAATTTCTGACCTTGCATCTTGCTGTCTGCCTTAACCTGGATTCTATCTTTAACTTTGTTTTGTCTACTAATTTGGATTGTTAAGATATTACCAACAAAAGTGTGGCATACAATACGTAGCGCCCAAAATAGTATAGTTATCAAATTTAATGTCCTATGAAAAAGTCAAACTTGTAAATCTAAGTGGAATCGAGAATGCACTCACGTGATATGGTGACGTCCAATAAGCAGGAAGTACGTTCCAATATTACTTCCTGCTTATTGGACGTCACCATATCACGTGATCGGCCATCGCACAACGAGCATGGTTAATTAGCACTATATCTCCGCATTCCCTCAATGCTGTCGTATTGATAAGACCCTCCTGAGGAAGCTGTTGCAACAAAACGGTGAAATGCGCTGAGTTTTTTTGAGGACTGAGTACCTTGAGGACTTGAGTTAGGCTTTATAGCCTTGAATGTCTTTTTACCACCCTCGCTTCTGAGTACCTTACTTTTATTAAAGTGTTAATATTTTCTTACATACTACACTATGAGTCATTCTTTCTGAGCCCTACATGCAGATGGGACACCTATGAGC
Source organism: Pipa carvalhoi (assembly GCA_021901965.1). Classification (NCBI taxonomy): domain Eukaryota; kingdom Metazoa; phylum Chordata; class Amphibia; order Anura; family Pipidae; genus Pipa; species Pipa carvalhoi. Next base: position 4,629 of record JAKJJM010027560.1, on the reverse strand, counting down.
ATTTTCGTACAACAAAGGAATTATCTCTATAGAGCAACTATCCACAGTTTTATCTGGTGAGTTCTCTCCCCGGAGGGAGTTTGCTGTGCTCCCCACTACAAAGAGTACCCACACCATTTGTTTATTACAGATTTCCCTTCACGCTTCACAGTTTTGGAGAGTGCCTCCTACTTTAACACATTGCATCTCAGAGCATTTTTTCTGCCATTTTATTGATTGAGCACCTACAAATTGATGTGGTTCACAAATTGTTTTGAAATTGGCACTTTTTGCACATATTCACTTTACTAATACTGTATCGTGTATTGAGGTAATGCACTAGGGGATTCCATCCTCTTTTTTGTTCTTTTATTTTTTATGCGCTGCCACAGCTCCCTCTCTCCCGGTAAGATTATCTTACTTGTGATTTGGATTGTTGCCTTTGTTCCTGCTCTCCTTTGTGTTTCCAGCCCTTTCTGTTCCTACCTATTAATCAGAATCTCTTTCTTTGTATTTTTTGCCTGGTTCCTCTCTGTACCATTCCCTAGCTGTTTCTTGGTTTATTTTTGATGGTACTATATTTAGCCTACTTATCCAGTTTGAGCTCTACTTCCTACTCCTTTCTTCTGGTACTATTTTCAGTCTGTCCCTTCCTTGGTCTCTCCTGTCTAGCGCACTCTGTTTTGTCTGTCCTGTCCTCTTACCCCGGGCTGTGGATCTCCATAGCCACTGTGGTTGTTAGATCCCAGCTGCTCCTGCAACAAAAAGTTTGAGGCCCCAGAAGGAAATCTGAGAACGCCAGGAATTGCTTGGCCCTCCAGCATTCTACAGAGGTGGTCTCATGTTTCCTAGGTTTCCACCTTATTATGTTGTAGCTACTATTATGACAGCTGCCAGCTTTTTACACATTCTACTAATACCAGCCAATGTTGCATTTCAGCTGAGGATAAGCAAACACTATTGTCTAAAACTGATTTATATTTGCAATGTTCCAGACCTTGCCATCTCAGTCATCACAATTCTAGCACTGGCCTGCCATTCCTGCAAAGATCTTCTGATCTACAGATGTAACACAGAGGATATTGTCATTTAACACAACTCATCTGAATATCACAATATGTTATCAGTAGTTTTCCACAGCAAACTTGAGTTATCTTAACATATTGGTTGGTATTAATCAAACAGTGAGATCAGTGAAAAACCATAACAAAAATGATGTTACTACAGTGGAAGTGTGACTAAAAAGAGCAATAGTGTTAAATGTCAGTGTCAGTTAAGCTACAATAGTCCACATCTAGACGTGTTAACAAAATCTTGGTCTTGACTGGCGTAAGCTTATCAGACACAGAACAATATTTTTTTTTTACCTCTTGATAAAGGCATATCCCAAAGGTTGTAAATTTTTACCTCAGCATTGTAAAAGGACGTCATCATACAGGCATTGTGCTGTTGGTGGATAGTTTATGAAGCTCTCCTTTTAGTTTTTTTGTGCAAAGGCAGCAGCACTAAGAAAGAAGGGACTTGTGTATCCTTACCCTACTATATTTAGGGACCTGAATATCTCCATCCAACTGTTTTTGTCAATCACTACAAATTATGTAAAAGGTGGATTAAAGCAGTAGCTGATATGGATTTACAAAATTTGTTCACTCCTTTGCACAAAATGCAAGGTTTTATAATGCATAACTATAACATTTTTATTATTTTGGATTTCTTGTCAATGTAATGTTGGCCCCATTTCCCTAATTGATCTTGTAATGTGAAGTCTTTAATGAGTTGAATGTTTCTTAAAAGTACTTCTAAAATCTGTGGAAAGCACAGTTTTAACATGAGCTATGATTTGACAAGACCCACAAGTCAATGAGAGACACATAGAAACGGTGCAAAAATTTTAGAAGGACCCTTCCTAGAAAAATAAAAGCAAATAGCCCCTACCAGGTCTGCTAGTACCAAAGAGCACCACAAAAAATAATTATATGTTAAAAAAAACTCTGCTAAATGCTTGTAAAATTCAATCCTTAAATAAGACTTTTCCCTATATGACTCGCTGTAAACATGTGTGATGCTAGTATGCGTAAGGTCATACACTGCACAGAATGCAGCTTACATTCCGCTAGGAAAATGGGCTACCTGTTTTTTTAATTGGGCCACAGTGGATCACTGTAGAGATAATAAGTGGATGTAGTAATTCAGGTTATTATTATTGTTATGTTTAGCTGTGCTTTATCACACTGCTTTTATCCAAAGGTACACAAGGGAGGGATGCTTATCTGATTCTTCAGAATCTTAAGCTGTTCTTACACTACACTAGTTCCTGTCTAGGAGGAAGACCTCCACCTAAAACTCTCACATGGGACTACCCCTTCATAAATCTTTCTTGAAGTGCTGGAGTGTCACTCTAGCTAGGCTGTAATTTGGTACATCTTTGGTATATCTACTGCACCCTTTAAAATTACCTAACCTGACACAATCTAAGACTACATTACACACTATCTGTGAACTTGGGGAATGATAATATGCCACCCAGGACTGGTTGCTTAACCACTCAGCTACATCTCATTTTTGGAGCCCAGGAGGGCTGAGATTCACCATATTGCTCTAAAGCAGTGGTTCTCAACCTTTTTATTGCTGCGACCCATTAGTACAATTCCCTGTGATTTGGTGACCCCCATTCATTAATTATTATTGGGCGACTCTTTTCACACCCTATATTTCCAATGGTCTTAGGCGACCCCTGGCAAATCGTCATTCGACCCCCAATGGGGTCCCGACCCACAGGTTGAGAACCACTGCTCTAAAGTTAGGCTTCGTAGAATTGCGGTACCATAACTTGTGAGAGAACGCCTACATTAATATGATAGCCCAGGACATGAACAATGGGATAAAAACAACAGGGCACCATGGCATAACAAATACATTATAGATTAACAATATGAGCTATAAAGCTAAGATGTTTATTAAGAGAACCATTCATTACACATACAATGCTGTACAGTCTCCCAGACATAGTTGAATTGCATTTATTTCAAAGGGAAATTTAGAAACTAGCCTTAAAAAGGCTTTAGCACTATGGGACTTTATCTTTGATATATATGTCACTAATATTTTAGTCATTAAATAAGATAGGACTGCTTTGTTGGTTAGAGTTATTTTTAAGTCTATGCTGATTGCTATTAGCTTCCCTTTTCCAAACGCAATGGTCATTTAACAAGAGCCATCACAAAGTAATGGTAAACAATACCTGTTTTCTCAAATGGCAGTTTCTTTCTCCACCAAAGAACCCTGTCTGTCCAGGCTGGGGTACGCAACTTTTCACTTGTGTCATAGGCTTCAGAGCCTAGATCATACTTGTATGTTGGCCCAAAATGAATAGTTCCTTCATAGAAATCTTTAAATATCTACACAAAAAAATGTACATATAAAAATAATTTTTACAATTCAATAGGCTAGATTTACTAAAGGCTAAAAAATAACACAGGTGAAGTAAATTTGCTCTTCTGATGTCATGCATTGGGGACATGATTGCAGACCTTAGGAATATAAAATTATTCTCCAAAGGTCAATAATTTAGCTAAATACAGGGAAATAATGGACAACATAAAATAAGGATATAAATATCGGCTAAAGTATTTTTTTCATTATTAGAAAATCTAGATCTGTACTGAGAATGTAACACAATAGAATGCCATCCATGTGTTGTTCAAATATGCCTTACAATACACTGTTAATTTCATACAAAAATATTTCTGAAGACTAAATACATATTGATCTGTGCAAAGCCATTTATTACATTTTATTTTAAACCTACAACGACACTGAGTGGTTCATCCCCCTTGCACACAATCTGAATAACAAAAGCTCAATTCATATTTATCAAACCAAAGTATATAAACCACAGCTCACAAATGTAACAAAAGTAGTAGAATAAATACAATTAAGATATAAAAAATACAGAATGAATAGAAATTAGCAAAGCCCAGGAGATATTATAAGGCTCTCTCCATCAAACACAATCAAATTCCCCAATAAAGCTCTCCTGTCCTCCCTGGCAAGTGGGATTTTGGTACCCAATGTGATGCGAGTCAGCTGGAATGAAATGGACATGTACAAGGTGTCCCAGCTCTGAAAATTTCATACCGAATTTATGTTTGTTGAACCTTCAATTTCCAATAAAAACTCATCATAAAGAACACATAATTTTACGTTAGCAACACTTTGAATGAACTTTGAATGTATAGGTTTGTTTTACTGAAGGGAGCATGGTTGGTCTGCTTGCTAAAAAACAGAAAAAAAACTACTCCAGTGGCAGAATATGTGTATAATGCAACCCCAATTGGGCGCATATACTATATATATATATATGCAGGGTAGGCAGCGGCTATTCCAACTGGGTGTATGTACCATATATATATGCAGGGAAGGCAGCAACTACCCCGACTGGGTGTATGTACCATATATATATGCAGGGAAGGCAGCAACTACCCCAACTGGGTGTATGTACCATATATATGCAGGGTAGGCAGCGACTACCCCAATTGGGTGTGTATGTACCATATATATGCAGGGGAGGCAGCGGCTACCCAGACTGGGTGTACTATACAAATGCAGGGAAGCCAGCAGCTACCCAGACTGGGTGTATTTACCATATAT
>JAKJJM010027558.1:0-12154 GCA_021901965.1 Pipa carvalhoi | reverse complement strand
CCTACCTTTCCATTGAAAAACTTGATCGAAAAACTCGATCAAATAACTCGTGCGAGAATCGGAAAGGCTGTTAGCGATCTTTCCGATCTTATTAAATTCCGCCCATTGTGTAGCTCCATATACAATACTCACTTTTCAGTTAATAATGCAAATTCATTGCTTCAAGACATTTGCCTGATATCAGACAAAATTTTTTTTTATCAATCTATATAATAGCAATTTATTCAGAAGTAGAATTCTTATTATATCACCCCCAATGTCTCCTGACAGAAACTAATTTTTTTTTGTGTAACAGAATTTGTATTTTGTACATGTAAGTTTTTGGGTACGAACCAGTTGAAATAACTGTTCATGGGCCACAGGTTTCATTAATACATTGTATATTTAAATTTGGTTTATGCTTGTTGTACAGACACTACTATTGATGGACATGTCACTTAAGGGGATGTAGTGTTCAAGTCAATTACCCAAAAAAGCTGCTCCACTTTCTAATCAAGTAATATATTCCGACAATGTTAAACCATTGTATATTTGCTGGTTTAAGCACTATGTAATTGCTATAACTGTTGTGCAATTGAGGCATTAGAATTTATATATATTGTGCTGCACATTCATTGCAGTGATTATTTTACAGAACAGAACAGAACAGCACCTTCTCCTTTTCTGAGAAACACATAAGGCATATTCTGCAAACTGCAGTTGTAGAAAATATTTGTTTCAGTGTCTTAAATACACCAGTAAGACCACAATATATAATTCCATGAACATTTGTATGCACTATTCACCCATCTTCTGCACCTCACCTTACATAAATATTACTTCTAATGCCCTCTCTCCATCATCTGCCACCAGTTATATGTACAGATGGAGCAGGGGCCAGTCTTCAGATTTCTGCAAAATTCAGAATCTTCACTATTCATGATTTCTGAGGTATGGGAATTCACCAAAAAATAGGAGTCCCTTTGTTCTTTGGATTCCCATCTCAGAAATAGTGCAGATTCTTCATCTAGCTCATCTCAGAAATCTGAAAACTGGCACCTGTTCCATCTGTACTCAGCCCTTCATCCATTATAGTGGGATCAAACTAAGTAAGTCTCTTTCAGGGCCACCCTGTGGGTCCTAGTAGCTGTTCCACTATGAGTAGCACACATACCAGAAGGTCCACTCCCCATCTTTCTAAGTAATTTTCTATGCCCCACTCTTAGTTTGGCAAGAAATATATATTTTCTTGATCTACTTGTACAATTACTAGCACTACAGAACTATCTGTATATGTAGAGGTCATTAATCATTAACGGTATGGCAAATCAGAACCTCTGATGATCAGGTTGAGGACATCATGGGTTAATATGGAAACAATTTCTAGCAACCTGGTCACTTTACCAAGGACATTATTTATCACAACAAACTGCTTCAAATGGGGACAATCCACACAAAACAGTGATGTTTGATAACTATGGTGAATAGGAACATGTAGTGTGTATAGCTGAGGAAGTATACATTTTAACAAATCTCACTGAGCTCACAAATGTGGTTTACAAATCTATAGTGTTAACCAATTACAGATCCAAAGTTCAAAATGTCTAGGCAGAAGACTGACTTTTGAAGGTTTTATTTAATTTCATTCTGATAATGTGTTGACAAAGTTGCATAAAAAGAATGCAAAATGGAAAGAAAAAAATAGACAAAAAAGTAACAAAATTGACTTACAGGCTAAAAAAAAACACAAGAGGTGAAGGGAATCCAAACAGAAGCAAAAAACTGTGAGATGAAAAGTGTTAAGTCTGTATTGTAGGATTTCTTACATAAAGAAGACAAAAGTCTTGTCATGTTGCACTACCAGTTTGAAATTGGTAAATATCTTTTCTATATGAATATATATCTCAATTTCTACCTTGTGTAGTTATATTTTCTGTCCACTCAGTCTTCATGTAAGCCTTCCCTCAATAAATTAAATCACAATGATAACGTCATTCTATTACTCTATCCCTTTCCTCTTCTCAGTCTGAATAATACAAGTGCTAATAGGCTGATCTGCTCTAAGTTACATTGACTCGCATGGTCTTTGTAATGCGCTACCATTTGTAGAATCTGTTCTGAGTAGTTCAAGTATTTCAGGAAACAGCCTGAGACTAGAAAAATGCAACTGGGGAGGTCACTGTGCAGTAGGTGGATTAAGCCAGGTTGAGAAACCAGAGTTCTAAATCCTGAAAATGACTGGTGTTTTGCCAAGGAAATGTTTCATACTATTGACCTGCAAACTGTCCTGAGAAGTTAATTGTGAAGAGTGGAGGAATACCTTGGGAATTGTGTGTGTGATTACATGTGGTGTATTGATTTAAGTCTGTTGACTGTCAACTAAAAGGCTGCTTTTCTGTACAGTGGATACCCCCTGAGGAGATGGCTACAGGTCATCCTGGACAGTGGATACCCCCTGAGGAGATGGCTACAGGTCATCCTGGACAGTGGATACCCCCCGAGGAGACGGCTACAGGTACACTGACTGGGTTATTCCACGCTACATATAAGAATAAAATAAATCATTCACTGCAAGCATCATTAAATCAGTGTTCCATTTTGCAGGAGTCACACTTTTAAGTCATGCAAATTAACATTTTATTTATTTGAAGATTTGAAGATAAATGTGATTATTACAGTGTCCTACAAATATCTATTTATTGAAATGTTTAAAGCTGTTATACTAGCCGCTACCATCTGAGCATTTAGTGTTAACGCACTGACATTTCTGCACATCAATGTATTCATAATCCACAAGTCTCCCATCATTGCATTGCAGCTTTATTTTATTATTGGTGGTCTCCACTTCTTGGCAACAGGAACACTTATGTGACATAGTCTGTGCTTCGGCCGAGTACCTAAACAGAGAAAGTAAATAAATACATATGTTTACATGACGATATTGTGAGATCTTGTATGTCAACCTTGGTTTAAATAAAAACAAATTAGAAGGTATTGACAAAGTTAAATGTATCTGCAACCTCAGTAGTTAAACACAGATAATATCTGTGTTTTATCCTGGCTAGTTTTGGTGCCCCCCATTGACAAGCAGTTAAGGCACCTGTCACTCTTACACTATTGTTTTTATTACTAGCAAATGATCAATATTTGTGTCTTAATAATGTGTACATTACATAGGACAAAGCAGGACAGCACTTGCTCTACAAGTTTACCCTGGCACACTACACTCGTAATAAATGGTGCCATTAGCTCTTTGTCAAATAGCAAAACAGAAGGTTAGCTTCACAACATAAGTCATCTCAGCAAACTTTTCAAAAACATCATCGTTATGTTAGAATCCAATACTGAACTGAAATTTAGTTTCTAGCGAAGCAGTTTACTTTGTTTCACAATGGAAAAATCTACAGTACAGTTAGCTATCACAATTCTACCATGATGAAAAGCTAGTGTAATGTCCATAGAAAGTAGACAGTTACAAAACAGGTAAGAAAATGTGTAATTGTTTGGGCAGTTGCTTTATGCTCTTTCATTAGTGACGTTATAACCTTAAAAACAGAGCAGACTTAAAAGGACAGTAAAACCAAAAAATTAAAATGCCACATATGCATTTATAGTTGTCAATTATTCACTGTGTGCTTCTGAAAATTTTAAATTGTGTCTACAAAATATGATATTTAGCTTTTTAGCTTTAAAAATTGAACTCTCCGACACACTTCCTGTATATGTCTTATATAAAGCACTATAGAAATCAATGGAATTGAGTGAGGTCTGTTTAACAACATGGCTGCTATAAGTAAAGATAAGAAAAAAAAAAAACAATTCATGTATTTAACTTCAAAGATTACATTTTTACAAGTTCTGTATTTGAATACCTGTCATGCCAATCCAACTGGGAATTTTTATTTTTTTGGTGTTACTGATGCTTTAATAAAGGGTAATCACAGGTACTCCCATTTCCCCACTGAAAAGAATAGTGCACTGAATGCACCAGATTCTGCATCTAAGTCTGCTACAGCTGTCCATGGTAGATTTAAAGCCAGTATCTAGTACCTAGGTGCATCCCTGGGTACAAGTACTGTATCTGCCAAGGTCTTTTGCAACATCTAAATACATTTTTAATTTACTTACATTGAAAAGGTTCCACAAGATCCTTCACATCGAGACATTCTGATCTTTTGCAGAGATGAGCAGCCTTCATAAGTTAAAAAGTCATCAACTTCCTGGACCTTACACGTGTTATTCTTTTGAACACCTGAAAAGATAAACAGTCTATTGTCAGTGGTATCAAAAGACAGATACATTTTGTAACACATATTTATTAATTGACCCCTTGGATCCTTTCCACACCCCCTATCTATCACAATAATATTTTAACAACCTCACCTTAAACAAAAATGTAACCAATAACCCAAGATTCACTGAGTGTGATTTTCATTTATAAGAGCTTTTTCATATTGAAATCATGGAAGGTTAGCTTACATTTTTGACCTGATAATCTGAGATAAGGCAAATATCTTTGTTCTACAGTATTTAAAGAGTAGATTCTTGCTGGTACTATATGTTAGCTTAAGTTAACAACTTTTGTTGTACAGAATTCAACAACAGACAATTATTTTTTTGATTATATGGAAAGAAATAAAAATAGATAAAATATTTTTATAAGAATAGGGCACCTACATGTTTTACAACAGCCGTTTGGTAAAATACGAACACTGCCCTGTTGTTGGGGGGAAGGAAAACATTTTAGTACATGTTAATGACAGGATACATTTGATTAATTGTTTACATGTTCTGCACAATAATATATATTCCAAGATTTGAGAATCTGTTTTTATGGGAAGTAACTAAGGAGACCCAAAGAGCAATTAATATACTTATACTGAAAACATCAAAAGACATCTACATTCATTAATGGCAGTATGTAAAGGCTTTATACTGGACCATTTGCCTAAATAAAATGGCCACCTCTATTTTCTGAATGTAATAAAGAAGGGTTAAACAGAAACTTGGGCGGAGCATAAAATAGATGAATAAACAGAACATGGGACAACATGTTGATTGTTGGGTCATGAATGCATAGGATTGTCACAGCAAAAACATGATGAAAACAGAAGTTTGAGTTTTGGTTAAGGTACAGGAAGTCCTGACTACTAATAGACTTTTACCTATTTTATATGAGGTGCACACATTTATTTAGAAAATATAAGATGGGACCATATTGTCACTTTCTACATTTAGGTATTAATCTTAATTAATCAGACCTTTTGGCTTTCAAGTACTATAAAAGAGGTGTTAATGATGAACCACATACTGTAGAAATATATTTATTGCATTTACTCACAGGCTCACAGTCTTCTTCATAAAATGGTGGGCAAGATATTTGAGAGACAGTAGAGATGAATTGGTTATTGATTAAAGAGCATTTAAATATTGTGCAGTTATCAGTGATGGAGGGCACCACATCCCCATCCTTAAAGATAAAAGAAGTAAAAACAAATTGTTGTCAATTAAGTATTCAATATAAACATTTTTTAACCAAACCAATAGCAAAATCAGTCATTGAAATTATGGATGAATAAATACATATACATACTATATCTCAACTCTTGTATATTTAATTCCAGATGTCTATATATTATTATTTAGCACAGGGGTGGCCAATTAATTTTCCCATGGGGACCACATGAGAAACTGTAATGGGGTTAGAGGGCCAGAGTAATATAGTTAATTTGCTGGCACCTATAGCAATTGTCCACACTCCCCATTTTTGTTAAAGGGTCACATGTGGCCCATAGGCTGCACAATGCCCAGGTCTGATTTAGCAGGAGATGCTTTGAGCAATTTATTCCTTTTTTGGCTTTCATTTAGTCTTCTTTTTCAGATGCAAGCAAGGAGAGCAGCTTAAGAGTTGAGGCTGTTGACATGTGTTGCCTCTATAAAGCTTTACATTTATAAGAGACAAACTTTACTAAACAATGCATACAAAGACCATTCGTTAAAGTGTGCTGATTTTCAGTGCTATCCTACTTTAACAAATACCCACACCGTTTTGACACAAAAATAAACTTTTCTTATGATAATGTCACTTTAAATTGAAAAAGCATGTGTCAGGTTTTCTCTAGTGAAATTGTATACAAAGTTTATAAGCTAGGAAATGAGAGGCGAAACCTATTTTTTGAATGCGTCCTCAACTTGACCAGGTAGTATTTTAGCCAGAAAATTTTGAAACAACAGTTCAAATTCTCAATTGAATTGCTTCCACTGGGCATGTAAAGAGTTAGTGGGAAATGTCCTCGACTCTACCTTGCTAGGTAGTAATTAAGTCCTCAGAATTTTTTAAAATAATATTTTAAATTGTAATAACAAAGGCTAATGATATCTACATAATACTAATCTTGTGGGTTTTTTTTCCCAAAAATGGCACTTATCAAATCTTACGCATGTCACAAAATAAACTAAATAAGGCTTATCTAATGTAAATGAATATGAAAATAATGGACTGGCAAGTTCACTTTCTTGTATTACATTTGAATTGTTCCCTAAAGTGATTTTTAATAAATGACATTAGGATGCAGATAACATAGGCTTTAATGTGGTATGTGGCATATACATTCACATCCTGTTTCCTGGTGAAATTAATGGCATGCTGAGTGAAATGCATGCACTAGATGCTCATCCAAGTCTGCTCCATCTCTATACTCTGCATCTTGCCTGAAGCATGTTCCAAACTGTACACTGAGTAATAGTATAGGTATAACCCAGTGTGATCTTGACACACCTTTTCCTGTTACTGAATTATGTTTTTACGAGCACATTTGCATAATAATTCGGAGAGGCTAATGGCAAGCAGTGAAGATATTTTACATAAAATAAGATTAAAAACATTGGGTATTAAGTCACCTACCATAGTTTTAATGGTTACTAATAGCAACAATGAAATATATTACATTTAATGATTTTTTTTATTCTTCTCTAGATTTACAGTATCTTAATGGCCTAGATTGTCTGTAATACTATTTATTATTGAGCTTACGTTCAGAAGCCTGTAGGAGCCCTCATAATTCACTATGCAATTGGTCTGTTGGCAGACACCACAGCAGTCAGCTGGTGAATTTTTCTTCACTTGAAAGCCCTGTGAAACAACATAGACCCTTTTATTAAAAAATGCCATTTTCTTAACTGTTCAACTTACAAAACGAGAATATTTTAACTATGATAATAAATGTGAAACTTCTAAAATGTTGGTAGATGCTCCATGTTTGGCTAGGAAAAAACAATGGCATTGAAAGGAAGAGGAAGTGGTATAAGGCACAGGAAAGTAAATTTAACTTTATCTTAAGCTATATTAATTTACATAGATGGACTATCTACAGTATCTGAAAGTTGCATAAATGTGAGTACAAAGTAGGGCATTTTATCAAACAATTATCCACCAATATGACAGAAACAGCCTTGCCAAAATGAAGGTAACTACATATGTTTGTCTGAGACCAATTCAAGCAGCTAAATGGGGGAAGGAGCAATCTAGGTAGTGCCTTAATTCTTTCACATCTTCCTTTATCGTGTATATTGTTAAAAAAGAAGGAATGGCCACATCTGTTTTTTTTAGCATATTTACCTCAGTACTATTCTGAACCATCCAACACAAAGCTTATATGTACAAATGAATGTATTTGTATAATAATACAACTCTGAAAACTACTTTATCCATGATACTTACAGGGGGGCATTGTATATTGCAGATAACTGGTACACATTTTATGGTCAGATCATTTGTGCTGTTTCCAACTTGTGTACATACACAATTTTCACATTTGTCAGAGTAGACATGGGATCCAGGCTATATTAACAAAATATATGAAAAACTATTACTGTAATTCAGAAAATTGAAATAAATAAGTAATATTAATATTATATGATCACACTGTCATTAGAAACCCATTTGATCTTGTGGGGCACTGTAAAAGTAAGACATTTCCAGGCAAAGCAATATCTGAATAAATTATAAAAATCATTTTTAAACTTTAGGACTACAAGTGAGAGAAAAAGTCTGAATATAAACCTATGTACCCTCTATTAGCTGCCCTGATTCTACAAATATTAACCATAATCTTTCAGGATTCAAACATCTCTATAAATGGCAGGCCATTGCCAAAAGAGTCCTCTAAAGCATGATCTGGCATATCATGCTTGACTACAAAAACAGCACAGTGGCAACATAGCATAATACATTTCATAACATTAAAATATCTTGCCTACTACTAAAAACAAAATACATGAGCAATATTTCTGTGAAAAAAAACCATAGACCATATATTTTAGAGGTGGTGTACCACCAGGGGTCACAGCAGTCGCGGTGGCAACCTGGCCACTGCTGCAACCCCTGTAGAGTGCTGAGGGAGACGGTGCCCGGTGCTAATTGTGCACTGGCCCAGGAGAAGGGGCCAGTGCATGGGGCCCGCCTCCCCAAAGTTCCACCTCTGGAGGTTAACGTCTCAATTTTTATATCAATTTTTTATTGTTCTTCTAAATTGTATACTTAGATAATTTATTATCAATAATAAATTAACATAGAAGATTTAAAGTATTGTGTTCAAGTATTATTACAAAGGTTTTAACTTGCAAAATCTAAAAACAGAAGAAGCAACTTTCAAGGAAGGTTCAGTGTTACAGATTGCAGGTTACACCTGCTCATATCAAGGTGATTATGTGTATAAGAGAACACTGGATATGTTGCACCTAAAAGAACCAGGAGAACAAAAATTAAAAAAAGAAGAAAAAAAACATTTCCACTTGTAAAGCAGATATTTGGAGGAAGATTGAGAAGAGAAAGTGATTGGACTTTATGGTAGTGACTGCCCCATAGATAATGCCATCAGAGCACTTGGTTATATATCCACTATATTTACCTCCTCTAATAGTATCTTTACCCCTTTCTTAATCCAATTTAACTTACCATGTATTCAGCATTTTCATGAACACAGACAAGTTTTTTCTCTGAAAAATAAATATATATACGTACATAAACAATAGTACAAGTGGCGCAAACTGGATCTTTTGAAAGTAGCTACCTATACACATATATAAAAAGTATTAAAAGTAATGCACAAAGAAGCAGGTAATTGTTTAAAGTTCATTTTCCTGTCTCTCAAAACCAAACAAAGCAAACAACATGTAACCTGCCATAAATGAACCATATTTCCCTATTTTTGTGGATGCTGTTCACTACATTCTCCCCATAGCTGGTTTCATATTAAGGGCGAAATTTATTAAAGACAGAAAAGCCGATTATTGATATCGAATTATCGACATCGCAATTTTCAATATTGCGATTATAGATATTGATTTGCAGATATCACTAATTATCGATATCGATAAATCAAAAATGGCAATTTTCGATATTGAAAAGTTCATTGTTCCATCTGAAATCCATCCAGAAAATGGAAAATAAGATATCGTATCAATATCACTATATCGATAATATCACCAGCAATTTTACCGATTTTTTTTGCGGAAATCGAATATTGGTAAGTCGATATCGGTAATTAATTGGTGACATTATCGATATCATGATATCGATTAGAATCAATTTTTCAATTATTATAAATTTCGCCCCAAAAGTCAGAACAAGTATTGGTTATTTAAAAATACCCTATACAGTATTAACTCTAATATAATATTTAGAATAAAATTCTAAATTATTTTGTACTATGGGTTGATAGCTCTCTGACTTATCTAATTATTTATCTACCTTATTTAGGTCAATTATTGTCTATCTTCCAAACACAATAGCTTTTAATAATTAGGCTCATTATTGTCTATCTTGCAAAACACAATAGTCTATTAACGTAAAAGTTCTTAAGTTTTATTCTAAAATTAATTTCCATAACATATAGCTGTATAACTGTTATTGAACTGTAATTTATATATTAACAAACCAACCACTATGCAAGAAAGCCAACATGTTAAACTGGCCTATTGCTACCCAATTACAAGCTTGGACTTTTTATTTTTCTAAAATAGAAATGCTAATGTGGTAAAAAAAAATTGCTGAAAATTTAGTATGATAAATATCTCAGATAAGACAGAAAATGACTATGAGTTAAGTTCATACCACAAACATAAGAGGGACAACAATGTCCTGGTTGAATGCCTCCAAGAATTTCATATCCAGGCCCACATTGAGGAAGGCTGTTTGAGCATCGACTTGTGTCACATCCTGCAAAGAACACAATTTAAAGCTTTCCTTAACTTTTGGTAGTCTTAATGGAGCAAAAGAAATTGTCCTGAGTTGGCAAACCATAGAAATTCTGCAAATATAGGTATTATAGCATGCTTGCAATAATGAAATGAAATTATAATGTAATATCACTCAAGACTTTATAACGGCATTTAAGATAGATTTCTGGAAATATAAAAAATACCATTTATATTCCAAATAAGATAAGTATTTTGCTTTCTGGAGAGAATACTACATATTTGCACAATATCGAAAACTAGAAGATTTTTTTCTCTGACAGCTTTAAAAGGACCTTTGTTTTAGATTTAATTTTAGGTTTATTTTTGTTTCTCTGGATCTAGGGTAGAGAAGGGAAAATAGGCTGAAACTCATGGATTGGCGCCTCTATTTAAATTATGCTACTACTTTCTGTTCCCCATCAATGGTCTTTACACACATTCTTTAATTCCTGTATTTTTCATTAAACTTTTTTGAGTCATAGGGGGATATTTATTAAAACCATTTTGATCTTTTCGGTTAGTTTTGCCCTGTTTCACTGTCAAATTTTATGTACCTGTAGTTCCCTGCTGATTTATAAAGGTTTGATAAAAAAGTTTTTGCCCTCTTAAAAAAAAACAAATTTTTTTATAAATATCGATCATTTGAAAGTGGTACACATTGTAGTATTTTTTTATTAGGTTCACCTTCCATTTCAGATTGATATCATTTTTCGATGGGGAAACTTCATAGGGATTAATGAAGTGATTAAAGAAGAGTGACCGTGTCACATTAGTTTAGAGAAAACGGATTTAATAAGAAGGCTCCAAACTTGATATATTTAAAAAAGTGAATTGAAAAAATGTAACAACCTCAATGAAAATCAGTAAAAGCAGAGGTAAAACTTCCAATGTATTAAAAGCGCACAATGTCCATTGAAAGGATGCAAAGACATTAGAAATTACATTACTAATAATAATTAAATAGGCTAAAAGCATACATGTGATCATTAACTGTGTACTGTATATTCAGTATATCCAGTATTAGCAGAGTGATGTTTTTAAATCATATTTTTACTGTTGCTGCACACCTAGAACGGCAGTTCTTCATATATTGATTATTTGTACTTACTGCATATGGTTTCATTACAACATGGATTGCTTGAGCTGATCTGAGTCACTGGGAAGAATCCTTCCAGAGTACAATCTTCAGCTTGTGCACTCAGACACTGTTGTCTTTGGCAGGAGATTCCAGTACCTCCCTCCAAACAGACACAGGTCTGACAGTTGTACTGGAATGTTTCTCCATACTGTAAGATAATCATGAAATACCAACCATTAACAAGGTTGTCTATAAATGATTACTCTCAAAAATTCTCTTGAAATGCATGTGACTAAACATATCTTGGAAGAACCCATGATGACAGAACTAACTGACTTATAATCATAATATATAATTATAAATATGTACATTTTCTCTAGTTTGTTACCTAGCTTTACGTTAAGTAGATTGAATTTAAAAACTGTGCAATTCTCTGGTGGCTTTCTCTTTATATAGGGCTGCAAATCATTACTTAGAGGATAGGCTACTCCAACTGTAAATTGCAAAGATACTAAAAATTACAGAGTACATGCATGACCATGTAAGGGCAATATGCTTAGTACATGCTGTAGTGTCTGCCCCAAACAACATAGGCCCCGGGACACTTTTACCCTGTAAAATAACCAGTTTTCTACCCAAAGGAGAGATATAGGCAAGTTTTCTTTTAAACCATTCTTTATTTAAATTTTATTGACATACAGTAGAATAGGTCTCCATGAAGAGTAGAGTATTGATAGCAGACAGTCAAAATGCACAGTACTATATATTCAACAGTGAATGTATATATATATATATATATATATATGTATATATATATATGTATATATATATATATATATATATACACATATATATATA